>JABWDY010039345.1:0-10779 GCA_013358455.1 Thalictrum thalictroides | reverse complement strand
TTAAAAATTGTACACACCTTGATTGACTATTGGAATTATTAACTGCGGTAGCACGTCTCAACATTCCACGTGCTATAACAGCCTCTGCTTCCACAACACTAGAAACCATTACCTGCTAGTAAGAAAACTAAAAGAATCCATCGAGTAATATTCACACCAACAATTCCAAACAAGTGGAATCAAATTTCAGAATTTTACACAAAAGCTTCTCTCCCTTCCCTCGCTCCGAATATATCTCAAACATTGATATATAATATGGGCTGTAAAGTAAACATTAAAAATCAAACATTTCTACATATACTGCATAAATGATGTCACTGCAAATGTACACCAATTACCTTGTTGAACGACAAACAATGTGCGCAAAAGCAAGAGAAAGCATTTCACGATTTTTCTCGGAGACCCAAAAATGGAATGAGTCTTTCCAGAAGCTGTTGGCCCCATGGCAGCACCCATCCCACTCTTTCCATCCATAAAATCCACCTCCAGGGACTCCATAACCTTCTCATAAACTTGAATTTGAGTTGAATCTTTATAAAAAATCTGAGTAAATCCATCATATACTTCATATTTGAATCGCAAAAATCAAAAGAAGTTTTTGATAAGGTTCAGTTGGAGTTGAATCAGTTTAAGTTATGGATTTATAATGCTAATATCAAACAACTTGTTGATGTTCCTGGTCATGAGTATTTTTCTTATTTGAGTCGAAAGATTCAACAAGAAGCTGCAAATCAAGCTAAGATTGATATATCCGAAGCTAAGATGAAAGGGGATATTGGTGCGGCTAAGCAAAGGGAAGGATTAACTGCACAAAATGTTACTAAAATTGATAAAGAAACTAGGAATATTTCTATTCGGAGGAAACAAGAGGTGGATAAAGAAGAGAAGAGGATTAAAGTTGAGTTAGAGGTGGATCTGAACTGAATTCATATTTTCAAAGTCTATTAAAGCTCCTTGACTATCACAAGACAACAAGAAGAAGCAAAACAAAAATCAACTTCTTTGAAAATCTGTTTTAAGAAAAGGTAATAAGAAGATAGGTTAATAGTTATATTTAGAGCTAAATTTTAAGTTTTGCAGTGCATTGCATAGAAAAGGACCACATACATAAATTAACTCAATTTAGAGCTAAATTTTAAGTGAAATCCTAGGTAGACATATCCTTAACTTCTACTTTGACTTCATTCAATACTTCACAGTTTTCTGAGTTGTATAGCTGACAAATGTTGTGTCAATATATATGCTAGATTGCTAGCTATGCTAAGATCATACACACTATAGCTGCAATAGTTTTTTCCATTAAAAATTCA
This sequence comes from Thalictrum thalictroides, assembly GCA_013358455.1. Taxonomy (NCBI): domain Eukaryota; kingdom Viridiplantae; phylum Streptophyta; class Magnoliopsida; order Ranunculales; family Ranunculaceae; genus Thalictrum; species Thalictrum thalictroides. The sequence continues at coordinate 9,469 of JABWDY010039345.1, read as the reverse complement.
TCTAAAACTAATTAACATGTATATGAGCCTATGAGGCCTTTCATGTTGGGAGTTGGGGATCTTCTTGCTCCTGCAAGTTTCGCATATGCCACTACCATACAAAGCGGATGTTTCTTTGCATTAAATTAAGTCCCAAGGAGTTTACATTACTACCTCAAAATTCATTAACTAAACACATTTACTACTACGATTTAGATATGTCTAACGACTATACAAATTAAGGCAATAACGCAACTTGGATTTACAGAGTAGTCATAAATTTTAAACAAAAAGTAGGTTATAAAATTTTGATTGTTCACCTCATCCTGTATCCCCATTTGGATAACTAAAGAAACTTATCATTTACCTATCGCCAAAACAAGTAGCTTATAACTTCAGCTTATAATCAAGCTTCAATAAGGTTATTAAATGTCAACAATTCGAATTAAATTTTTTTTTATAAAGTTAGCATCTTTACAACAGAATGTCAAATTACTCTCTACAAGCAAATCTACTTGAGTAATTTGACGATAAGATTTCCAAAATCCATACACATTCATACTAAATATCAAATTACAATAAAATTTAAAAGTAGATAATCACAATTAGCATAACACAAAAGAGAATCAAAATTTGAAGAAAAAGAAAAATTGTACCTTTGTTTTTTGGGCATTGTACTCACGTGGTGGTGTTTGCAATTGATGATGGTGGTGGGAAGAACTTTTTTTGGCCGTGAGATTGTGGGAGAGAGGAGAAAGTTGGAAAAAGAGAGTGAAAACAAGGGTTTAAGAAGAGTTCGGGTTTGCTTCTTAAATGGTTACGGGGTCTGCCTGTATCCAAACCGTAAAGGATTATTATTATTTAAACCCGATTTTCTGGGGTCTGCTCTTAGAAAACCGGGGTGAGACTGTAGCAGGACCCTATAATTCCCGCAGCCGGGAAAACCCGCTAACTTCTGAAAATTAATAAAAAATTATAGAGAAAGCAACAGTACTGACGAATTTCTGTCTGTCTGTCTCTACCTATCTGTCAATATCTCTCTCCGTTTCTCTCACACTTTCATCAGTCTCTCTCCGCCACTTTGACCTTGTTCTCTTGATTCAAATCACGCATTCAAAACCCCCAATTTGATGAATTAGGGTTCATAAACAATCGAAGAAGAAATAAGAGTTTATAGAAGATAGATGGTATCGAGAGGATTATTTGGGTGGTCACCACCACATATTCAACCATTAACACCAGTTTCAGAGGTATCTGAACCACCAGAATCTCCATTACCTTACTTTGAATCAAGTGTTGAACCAGTACAATTAGATGATGATAACGAAAATATTGAAGAATTTGAAGAGATGGAGCCACCACCTGCTGCTGTACCATTTTCTAGGTTATTTGCTTGCGCTGATACTTTTGATTGGATTCTTATGGCTATTGGATCAACTGCTGCTGCTGCTCATGGAACTGCACTTGTTGTTTACTTGCATTTCTTTGGTCAAATTATTCACTTGCTCAGTTTTCAAGATCCTTCTCAAAGCTCTCAACAGCTGTTTGACAAGTTTGGTCAGGTTAGTCTTTTTAATAAATCCATTATCTTTAAGAATTTTTTTCTTTGCTTTCTATGAATTGTAAGTTTTGTGCAGAATATCGATGTAATATTATCGGCGGAAGCAAATAATAATAAGAACACCAATTAAATAAATAATTTGAATACCCAACAACTAGGATTCTTCTCAAAAACGAATTTAATGTCTAAAAACAAAACAAATCTTCAATCTAATCTACTCAATAGGGTTTGCAATCCTCTATTTATAATAGCCAAAACTAATCTTAATTGAAATAGAAAACTAAGTAAACTACTAGGGATATCCTAATCCATGTAGGAATCTGCAAGAACATGTGAGGCATGTGCCATGCACATGTAATTTATTTATGCGTATGCATCAATCCCCCCAACTTGGAAAAAAACTCTTCCTCGAGTTTGTGCAAAACATCAACCTTGTGTAGGTGTAGAAAATTCGATCATGAATCTTCCCTTGATAGTTTGCTTGCGGAAAAAATGGACAATAACATCAGAGGTGCGTCATCAAGAAAAGTCCATTGATTGGAACAATGTAGGCACAAGTGAAATAAGAATCGAAGGTGTTTGTCCGTCCACGAAGAAAATGCATTCTCATATTGTAAACTTTGTAATAGATAAAGATCAATATAACCAGTAGGCACATGCTTTGTAGCATTAAAATTAGAACCATGAGGCCACAAGGGTGGAGAATCGAAACCATACATACATGTATCCAAAATTGATGGATACATTGAAGCTCCAAATTGGATGTCTGGATAACCTTCCCATCCATAAAACATATAGGTTGGAACCACGTTCAATAGTTGCACAATCTTCTTGTTATCAAAATTTGTAGATTTAACATTCGTCAAGCCTATTGAAACGTCATTGGAAAGCACAAGTTTGGTAGGTATCTCTTTGTACCAGTTCAAGCACATTTTGTCTCCTTGAAGAACGTCATGTATTGCCCCATTTTGCTTCAACTAGAAATATAAAAGATGATTGATAATATTAGGATAAAACATACAAAACAACTATCTCTCTATATATAGAGAGCGAAACCACATAGAACTTATATCTAAGCTATGTGGGACTAAACCACATAATAAAAGCCTAAAATACTTTTTACTTCCTACACTCCCCCTCAAGTTGAACTTTCGGACTCTGAAAGTCAGCTTGAAATACAAAGAAGTTCTCTCATATTCTCCATAAAGTATCTTGATAATGAAACCTGGAGAGATATCCAACGACAGGGATGACCAACTGCGAGAAGAACCGTCTACAGGGATATCCAACTTCAGAGACGTCGAAGGTAGTGGTGGTGATTGGTAGGGCATATACCTTTCGATAGCTAGAATTTACTTTCCACAAAGCATATGATATAAATCCAATTACACGACAAAGATAAGCTACTCAAGGATAAAAATAGACTAAAACGATAAACTGTAGACGGACGACGGCGTAGAAGCATATGTGGTGGTAGCGCAAAAAAATGTTCTGGAGATGAGAGGGCTAGAAGAAAGCATTGGAGCCGTCTTATAGATGCGGCAACAACAAGGAGAATGCCCAAGAATGGCGTGTGACGTCAACAACGCAACGAGGCCCTAGAAAGGGCTGGCCTTAGAAAAGGCTGGACAAGAGCGCTTGACAAGTTGACATCAACAACACAGATAAAACCCTAAAAGGAATGACACATGACATCAACAACGCAACGAGACGCTAGAAAGGGTTGGCCTTAATTAGAAAAGGCTGGACAAGAGCGCTTGACATCAACAACACAGACAAACCCTAAAAGAGTTGGAATAGAGCGGCGCATACCATTGACACAAACAACAAACCTGAGGAAACCTCGATGAATAGTGATTCGTGAATAGTACCCCGATGAACAGTACTATGTGAACATTGCCGATGAACAGTACTTTGTGAACAGTACTTCGTGAATAGTAACGATGAATAGTGGTTTGTGAACAATATCCGATGAATAGTGATTTGTGAACAGTAACCCCGATGAACAGTAGCCGTGAACAATACCGCGATGAACAGTACCAGGGGGGAAAAACAGCATCACTAGGGCAGAAAATTAGCGGAAACAAAAAAAGAAGAAGAAAAAAAATTGACCTTTGAAGGAGATCCGGCCACCGGCGCCGGAGGTAGCATCACCGGTGGCCGAAAAAGACCTAACCTGGGGTTTTGATACCAACTAGAAATATAAAAGATGATTGATAATATTGATAATATTAAGATAAAACATACAAAACAATTATCTCTCTCTATATATAGAGAGCGAGACCACATAGAACTTATATCTAAGCTATGTGGGACTAAACCACATAATAAAAGCCTATAATACCCTTTACTTCCTACACTTCAGAATTCCTTCCTTCCAAAATGAACTATTTCCCTTATCAGATTGTAGTATTCCTTCACATAACTTCATGTAAGTAATCTGACCTGTAGCAGCCACTTCAAAATTTAAATCCTTTAATTGATCAACATCTTCGATGTGGTGATGTGCATTCCCAGATGTTGTACAGTTGTAGTCAACGAAAGCTCGGATGTAGAGCATTTAACTGAACTAGACTTATCCAACCATGGTTGTTTCAATGCAGGAATTTCAACCTTGTGTCTATTTGCGTCCTCATGTTCTGTATAGGTCTCGTTTGATTCACAAATCTCGGCATTAGAAGGGTGTGGGGAAGTTGGGGTTCTCTCTTTCTCGTCTTTCCTCTTAAATTCTGGTTGTGCATGATCAACAATCTTAGCGGCAACTCTCTGTTAGGGGTGCTTATCGAGCCTATCGAGCCGAGTATTGGTATGCTCGTGCTCGGCTCGTTTCTTATCGAGCCGAGTTCGAGCCGAGCCCAAATTTCAAACGAGCTTTTGTTTGTGCTCAAACTCGGCTCATTAAGCCTATCGAACGAGCTCGAGCCGAGCTTTTATCGAGCGAGCCCGAGCCGAGCTCGAGCTACTCGGCTAAATCACATATAAAAATGGTGTTCGAGCCGAAAAAATCGAGCTTTGGTATGTTCGAGCTCGACTCATTTCTTATCGAGCCGAGCTCGAGCCGAGCCCAAATTTCAAACGAGCTTTTGTTTATGCTCAAACTCGGCTCGTTAAGCTTATCGAACGAGCTCGAGCCGAGCTTTTATCGAGCGATCCCGAGCCGAGCTCGAGCTACTCGGTTCGATAAGCACCCCTACTCTCTGTAAAACAGAAAAGCTTGCTCTAATTGAAGAAACATCAGACTTTACTACTGATGTTCTAGATGGAATCATCTCATATCTTTCGCCTAAGAGATTAGTAGTTGCGTCCTTCGTAACATGATTACATCTCTCTTCTTTATGGTTTTGAATTCCTTTCGATGGTCTACGATATATGCCTTTGTCTTTTAGCAACGCAGGGTGAGACAATTTGGTTTCACAAACGTTATTTGCTGGAGAAGTGTATGTAATTCTGCGCTCACATTGCTAGTGATTGTAAGCATCTTGATGGGAAGCACACGTTTGTTTGTTGGCGAAATTGTTGATGACTTCATCATAATTGCTTTTTGCTAGTTGTTGAACTCTTGTGACATTGGATTTCTCAACTTTGATGTTGTCGATAATCTCCAATAACATAATCAGGATGAAGTTTGTGGGGCCGATAAAAACCATTAACCCGTCGATTGGAATCGAAATAACTAGTCAATTCGTGAGAGTGACGAGTGTAACTCTGGGAACGGCCATCCTCTTTACCGCTGTCATTTGACAACAACCAAGTTCTGTTGCTTGAGCAACGAATTGAGCATCATCTTTATCTCCTTTGTGGTTTCTTTTACTCGATCAACTTGTGTTCGAGGATCGTGAATGATTCCAAGATGGAGGAAGATATCTTGAATGACAAGGAAGGTACCTTCTTGAAGGAGAGTCTTAGTTTCACGACGGCTACGATTCAAATCACAAGTTCTCCAATAGTTGGAATCGGTATAGTACTTTGATCCATGAAAACAGTGGCAATCGCGCTGCTGTGGTTACTCTCTTCGACCCCTTTGTTGATACTCTTATCTCCGAATCTCTAACCAAAATTTTGAAGAAAATTTGATTGTTTAACATCTAAACTGTAAGATAACCTTGCTCTTGATACAAATTTTGATGTAATATTATCGGCAGAAGCAAACAATAATAAGAACACCAATTAAATAAATAATTTGAACACCCAAAAACTAGGTTTTTTCTAAAAAACGAATTTAATGTCTAAAAACATAAACAAATCTCCAATCTAATTTACTCAATAGGGTTTGCAATCCCCTCTTCTTTATAATAGCTAAAACGTATAACTAACTAAAATAGAATACTAAGTAAATAGAAACTGCCACTAGGGATATCCTAATCCATGTAGGAATCTGCAGGAACATGTGAGGCATGTGCCTTGCGCATGTTTTCCTTTATGTGTATGCATCAAATATATATGAGTTATTACAACAGTGCTTCGAGTGTTTTGGTAACTTATTCTAGACGAATTTGATTAAATTTTGACACAGGAGAATCCAAATAAATTAGTACACTTCATGTTTTACTGACTTTATTTTCTTCTCATCTTTACTTCCTGCACATATCGCAATACATAAAACTTTTGCTTCTTTATCTTTGTTTCAATCACAAATTTAATTTTCTGACAATAGTTTACTCTATAAATCTGTCAGTTCTATTGTCGTGAAGTACTTTTCTTAATTCATTTCCAGTACCAGTTGATTTACAGGTAAATCTGTTGAGGTATTGTTGCCTTAGCATGCTAACATATCTTGAAAACTATCATGCTGAAGGCAACAAATATTTTCTTGGGAATAAATTTGGATGTATTTGAAATTATGCGAGACGAAGTTTATTGAAATTTTGAAAGTTGGGATGTGTTAAAATAGTAGGCTTGCTTGTAATTGTGAGAATGATAAATAAATTTATTTGTAGAGTTAAATTTAATAGAGTGACCTTGTCATCGAAACCACCGGTATCTCTCTAGAAAAGTCTTTTTTGTTTTGGAAGGAGTGAGAGAATTTGTCTAAGAAGCTATTTACCGAATTAAAGAGAACCTGTATTTTTAGGCTGCTAAATTTTCGTCGAACCATGTACTACCTATGCATGTTAGCTGGGAATCTGGGATGATAATGACACTGTTCAAATGTGTGGAAGGGAAAAGGTAGAGATTAAAAAGGAGGAAAGAGTGAAGTGCATATGTGGAAGAGGGATGTGTCTCCATGTGTGGAGAGAGATTTTGTTGATCGTAGAGTGTCTCAGTTTGTGTGGAAAATGATTATAGCAGAAAAGGTGGTTTCTAATCAAATGATTAGCAATTAAATGGTTTCGTGGCAAATGATTTTTCCATTGTTTGTTATCCTGTAAAATGAAAAATAAAAAATAGCCAACACTAATTTTCACTATTTTGTCTTTGCAAAAAAAAGTGTCATGGCTCATGGCATGTAATCATGAAGAAGCCACACCTTCATTGCCAAGTTTTATGAAACTCATGTATGGTCCTTCACATTAGTTGGTGTTATGCCATTTTAACTGTGTCTATACAGTTCGTTTATGCTCAACACTAGTCATGATGCAGGCATTCAAGGAATATAACAAAAGTGCCACATTTCTTGAGTTACTGACGTGGATGTGGTACCACCATGCTGAGATTCATTGAAATGTCAAACATATAAAATGTCGTATAGGCTTAAAGAAGTGATGGAGCTAGATGGCTTGAGTTTTTTGCGTTTTAGATATGGGAGTGCAAATTTTTTATAGGATAGCCAATTTATATAGCCAAAGTATTGCATTGGCGCATTAGAATTATACGTTATTGAAACTTTTTGTTATTGATCATCCTGATGTAATGATGAAATATATCTATGATGGGATCAGTTAGATCTGCTTCCGTTTCATAAATTTTCTTCTTTATTTTCCTAAGAATTCTCAGTTTGAAACTTTCTACTGATTTGTTATTTTGGCATTCGACAGCGTGCTCTTCAAATTATTTATGTTGCCGTAGGTGTTTTTGCTGCTGGCTGGATCGGTAAGCTCATCTTTAGTTGTTCTTAATTTTTCGTTAGTGGAACACTAATAGAAAGATGATGCTCATTTGAACCCCGGAAAATGTTTTGTAATAGAGGTTTCATGCTGGATCCTGACTGGTGAAAGACAGACTGCTGTCATCAGGTCAAAGTACGTCCAAGTGTTACTCAACCAGGATATGGGTTTTTTTGACACATATGGGAACAATGGTGACATTGTGAGCCAGGTGTTGGGTGATGTGCTGCTAATTCAATCTGCTATTAGTGAGAAGGTACGTGTCAAAATAAACTTTTACGTCATCATGGGACAATTACCTTTTTTTTTGTTTTGCAAATACTATATGAGTAGTGTATTGTATCATTCAAGTGTTTCATTCATCAGATGTTACTTCTTATAATGGATAACTAATGTAACAGGTTGGCAATTACATACATAATATGGCGATGTTTTTTGGTGGTCTTGTCATTGGATTGATCAATTGTTGGCAAATTGCACTCATAACTTTAGCCACTGGTCCGTTTATTGTTGCTGCAGGAGGAATATCCAACATATTTCTCCACAGGCTTGCTGAGAATATTCAAGACGCATATGCTGACGCTGCAAGCATTGCTGAACAGGTTTTCTTTTACTTTCCATAGTATTTATTCTTATTTCATTAGTGTTATGTTAGATGAGAGTTGTTCTTCAGTATCCACTTTGTTTGCTATTTGCATCTTCACTGTAGGGCTTTTTCATGATAACCCCAAGTAACATATTTTGTTGTATATGTAGTTCTTTCACCAAAAACCTTGCTGTATTATTAATAAGCAAGTGCCTATCCTCAAATGTTTGTACTGTATTAAAGGAGGGATTGGTTTGCGAAACTATATTTTCCTTGTATTTGGAGTTTTGCATACATATTGATTTGGAGTTGTTTGGTTCTACATATGAAAATGGAAGGAGACATGGTATTGCTGGCATGACGGGAAGAAGACATTTAGAGATGGAGACAGCATGTTAATTAACACACACACACAATAAAGGAAAATGAAAGGGATAGCAATATATGATGATTAATGAGAGGTTTGTGTGTGCTCTTGATTGCTATTACTAAAGGGGGTGGGCTAGTTCCAACAACCTAGTTGGTATAGCCCGCCATTACCATAGAACTATTCACCTATCAAAGGAAACACTGTTAGCTTAACGGGATACTGTAATGCTGCATTGGTGTTATATTAGCATTTTATATGAGGCGTGATGTAAACCCTCTTTTACATCTATACTATGTAGCATGGACACTTGTAAAAATATATAGTGTCGGACTCGCACTCGACATGCACATGCCATGTCCCACGTGCCTTTGTCATTCAACTCGGACTCGGAGTCGGACTCGGCTCAGACTCGCACGTGCCGTGTCCCACGTGCCTTTGTCATTCGACTCAGTTCGGGACTCGCCCGTGCCGTGTCCCACGTGCCTTTGTCATTCGACTCGGTTCGGGACTCGCCCGAACTCGTTTGGGCTCAAACTGGACTCAGATCTGGACTTGTCCAGACTCAGATCTGGACTTGGTTTGGTGTTTTATTGCAAAGCAAAAACTGAACAACATAAAAGCGTCTCGATCTCAAATCCCTTTTCTCTTTCTCGTTTGGGCTACTCCACCAGACCACCACTGTCCACTGATCATCGCCTCCCTTTTCTCTTTCTCTTCTTGAGTTCTTGGCGATCTACAAGTTAGTTCTGAATCTCCCTTTTCTCTTTTCTCTTTTCTTCTTATTTCTGAATCTCCCTGTTTGTATTGTTACTTTCAATTTCACTATTTTGGAATGGGTAGTTAAGTAGTTTTTTCTTTATTTATGTCTGTGTAAGTGTGTAGTGATACAAACTTGTGGTTTATGGAAGTATGGATTGCTATTTCATGTT
>JABWDY010039323.1:1592-12089 GCA_013358455.1 Thalictrum thalictroides | reverse complement strand
AAAAATCATCTCTTCTTTCATCATGAAGTGAATTTATGTAGTCCATAACCCCATACACATAAGAATAAGGTCAATGCTGCAGATCTGGTGTTTGACCCAGCCTCCCTTCTGGTAATAAGAAACTGGTCTGTTCAAAAAGTTCAAGTAGAGTACTTACCAATTTTGAACTGGTAGGGTTTTAAAATTGACCACTTAGTCTACGTTGTCAATTTTAATTGGACAGATCTCATCGGCCACCTTGAAGTTCCCCACCAAACGAGCAAAAAACACCATCTGTTGCTCCAGAGTGAACTTTATGTTCTCAGCCTGAATATATATATTACAAGTCATTCCTGTGGCCATTCTAACCATACATATATTGACAACAAGATCATGAAATACCTTGCGAAATCCATGTCCCTCTCCTTCATATTCTACAAGGGCAACAGGTAATCCTTTCTGCTTCAAAGCCAGATATATTTTTTGAGCCTGATTTGGTGTCACAACCTATAACACAGTGTATTCACAATTAGTGTCTAAAGGCAATAGGCATTTAGATATATGAAGATCATATTTATCGAAAAGTAGTTTTGACAAAACTAAAGTACTGGGTTTACTATGTTCTAAAATTTGTGCACCTACGACATGTTGTTTAGACATCCGCCTGCCCCTTGTTAACCATGCAGCTTTTAATATACATTGCAGTTCCTCTCTCCATCAGCTCAAGCTCTTGAAATTTAATTGTAGTCAACAAATTCAAAGCTTGACTTGTTCCTAGGTTTTAAATCTACTTGTTCAACAGTCTACAAAATATATCATCTTTCTGTCTTTCCGCACAACATAATATAGATAATAAAATAAAGTATAAATCGCATGTACAGGTCAGCCATTATGTTGGTATCGGTGCTTCCACAAGTATCCTGGTGGGCACTGCATTTTGAGAATACTTGACAAATTATGGTTGCAATTTGTACACTAAAAATGGAGTTGATAAACGCACATTATTATTACAGAAAATTGTATGGTGAAAGTAGAAATAGTTCCCTTCCGTATGTTTTTTTTTCAATAAAGTAAAGTGGATTTGAGATTTCTTTTGTCCTGCCACCTCTTGCAAACCAAATCCATTTGTCCAATGAAAGTGGGAAACCAATTCTTCAGTATTTCGCTTGAGGATAAAAGTGGATGGAAAAGATTTTCTACTGATTTTGCTTACCACCAAAGAAATCATACGTATAGACCTTGCTTATGTAATTTGCCAGTGTAATTTTATACATAATATGTCGAAACAAAAGGAATAGGAATATAACTCCCCCTTTGCTATATCCAGTGTGACCTTTTTTTATAAAATTTTATCATACAACAACTATATTGTTGTAAAAGGTTGTACGGATTGTGGATGTCTAATTCTAAGCCCAAGCCCAAGCCCACATTTAATGTGGTGATTAGGTGAACCATTAATACTGATGGATTAATCAGCATGGTTAGGTGGCAGAAAGTATTTTGATGTGGCAACAATCTATGTTGCATGTGCATGGTGATAACATGTGTATATACCCATGTTTTTGCCTTTGTATGAATGTAACACAGGAAGAATAAATAATAATACTCACTCCTTTCCGTCCATATCTTTATATATCAATCATCACTTTATTGTTTGTATCATTATCCATATATATTACTTACTATCTGGCCCCCCTTATATCAACAAATATCTTTATTATTTCTCTCCTGCTATAAAGCTATATTAGTTTTGTTTATGTGATTTGTATTCTCAAAACGTTATCAACACGACGTTGGCTTTGCGCCTTTACCATATAGAAGATATTGTTCCAACTCCATAATCAACAACCACCACAACACAAAAGTGCTACTACAGTAAGTATTGGGTAAGGCTAATAGTTATTTACTTTGTAATAATGTCGAATATAACTAAACTAGAATTTATTGCTCTTGACACAACTAGTTCGAATTACTTGTCTTGGGTTGTTGATGTTGAACTTCACCTGACTTCTATAGGTCTGGAATATTCTATCAATTAAGGAAACCAAGTGTCCTAGCAGGACCGTGCAAAAACACTTATTTTCCTTCGACATCAAGTCCATGAGTTAAAAACAAAATATATTACTGTCAAGGACCCGCAGATCTTTTAACAGAGTCTAAAAGATAGGTTTAACCACCATAGAAGTATAGAACCATCTTGCTCCTAAGAGCTCGGTATGATTGGTCACACTAGAGGTTTCAAGACTTCAAGACAGTAGCTGGATACAACTCGAAGTTGAACATTATTACGTCAACCCTGAAGTTATATGGACATCCAGTTACTGATGAAAAAATGATAGAGAAAACACTCTCTACATTTCATCCCATCAATTTAGTATTGCATTAACAATACCGCGAATGACGATTCTGAAAGTGTTCGGAGTTGAATGAACATATGTCACAAGCTGAGATAAGTAGGCAACTCCTAATGAGCAACGTCGACAAATGGCCACCTGGCTCTGTACCTATGCGTGAAACACATGCATCCTCATACCATGGACGTAAAAAGTGGAATAGGTCCAAAAGAGGCAAAGGCTCTAAAAGTGGCCGATATAATAATCACAAAAATAGTGGTTTTCATCGTAACAACTCCGGCCACAAAAGGTCCAGTAGTACCCCATACCACCATATGGACTTGGGCTTGGGTTTAGAATTGGACATTCCAATCCATACAACCTTTTACAACACTCCCCCTTGAATGTATAATGTCCACCATATCAAGATCATTGTCTCGTTAAAACCTTACTAGGAAAACCCAATAGGAAAAAAACCATAGCAAAGAAAAAAAAGTACAATGGTTGATCTTTTGATTGGACGCACTATATACTGTCTCGTTAAAACCTTGCTAGGAAAACCCAATGGGAAAATCATAGCTAAGGAAAAAGAGTACAGTGCGATTAATGTCCTGGTAGCTCCCCTTGGAGAATACTCCCCCTGATGAAAACCAGTCCAAGTTTGACTTTCGGCGCATTTCGATGCCATATATTAGTTTCTCAAATGCTGGTGGGGCTAGTGAGTTAGTAAACAAGTCTGCGAGATTTTCATCAGACCATACCTTCCGGATATCGATCTCGTTACTCTTCTAGAGTTCACGAGAATTTTTTTTTTTTTGGAGAAATGTGTTTGGTTCTATCACCCTTGATGAACCCTTCTTTGATTTGAGCAATACATCTAGCATTGCCTTCATAGATCACTGTTGGCGTTTCTGTAACAGAGGGGAATCCACATGTAGCTTGAATATGATGTATCATGGATCTCAACCATACATATTCACGAGTTGCTTCATGGAGTGCAAGTATCTCTGAATGGTTGGATGATGTAGCAACCAACGTTTGCTTAGAAGATCGCCAAGAAATTGTGGTACCTCCATATATAAATACATACCCAGTTTGTGAATGAGCTTTTGTGGATCAGATTTATATCCTACATTTACATATCCAATCAATTGCTTGGAATAATACAAGCCCATATTAGTCGTTCCTCTGAGGTAACGCATAATCTCTTTAAGATTAGTCCAATGCATTCGAGTTGGAGCTGAGCTAAACTTGGCTAACAAATTCACTGCAAACGAAATATCAGGTCTAGTACATTGAGCTAAATATAAAAGGGCACCCACAACACTTAAGTATGGTACTTAAGGACCAAGTAACATTTCATTTTCCTCTTTAGGACAAAATGAGTCTAGTTTCACATCAGTGTTCTTATGACCATTGGAGTGCTTATTGGGTGGCATTTGTCTATATTAAAACGTTTTAAAACTTTCTCAGTATACGTTGACTGATGGACAAATATTCCATGTGTTGTATGTTCGATCTGCAGGCCAAAACAATACTTTGTTTTTTCGAGATCTTTCATCTCGAATTCATTCTTTAGGTAGCTTGCAACTTTAGTAATCTCTTTAGGAGATCCAATTATATTTACATCATCGACATAAATCGCAATGATGGCAAAACCCGAATTTGCTTTTTTAATGAATATACATGTGTAATTGGGATTGTTTGTGTACCATTCTTTCAGTAGGTACTCACTAAGGCGATTCTACCACATAGACCTGATTTTTTTTAATCAATATAGTGATCTCCTAAGCTTAATAGAGTACATATTACGTGGTTTTGCTTCAGACAATTTTAATCCTTCAGGAACTTTCATATAAATATCAGTATCTAACATTCCGCATAGATAACCTGTAACCACATCCATGAGATGCATGTCGAGTCTTTCAGAGATTGCCAGACTAATTAAATCTATATGTAATTGCATCCATTACGGGAGAATATGTCTCCTCATAATCAATCCCAGGTTTCTGCGAGAAACCTTGTGCCACAAGACGGGCCTTATGTCTCACAATCTCGTTTTTTCCCCCTAGGTTTTCCTAGCAAGATTTTAACGAGGCAATGACCTTGATATGGTGGACATTGTACATTCAAAGGGGAGTGTTAAAAAATGTTGTATGGATTGTGAATGTCCAATTCCAAGCCCAAGCTCACACTTAATGTTAAAATTAGATGAACCATTAATACTGATGGATTAATCAGCATGGTTAAGTGGCATAAAATGTTTGATAGGACAACAATCTATGTTGCATGTGCATGGTGATAGCATGTATATATACACCCATGCTTTGCATTTGTATAAATGTAACATAGTAAGAAGAAATAATAACAGTCACTCCTTTCCGTCCAAATCTCTTCATAGTACAAGCAAAACCAAAGAGAACAAATATTAAACAACATACTTAACATTTATTATAAACAAAAGTTAAACAGCACATGCATATCAAACGAGTTTATAAGATGATAAGAACATACATAGATTTAGACTTAATTGGTGGGAAAACCTCCATCGCCAAAGAAGTTAAAATTGTAATCATGCTCAACAAGAAAATCATCAACACTAAGGGGAGAAGAGTCTTCTAGCTCTTTCTAGTTGACAATTTATTTCAACATTCTTCCTTTTATCGTTCTTTGATGCATGATAGAGCTCTACCAAGTGTTTGGCCGTACAGCAGGTACGCGACCAGTGTTCTTCCATGCCATAACGATGACAAACGTTATCACCAGTTTACGGTAATGAGTGCTACTGGCACCTTTCCCCTTATCCTTTTTAGCCTCAATGTCATCCCACTTCTGGTGGTATGGGGGTACTATTGGACCCTTTGTGGCCTGAGTTGTTACAATGAGGACCACTACTTTTGTGGTTATTATATCGGCCACTTCTGGAGCCTTTGCCTCTTTTGGGCCCATTCCACTTCTTACGTCCATGGTATGAGGATGCATGTGCTTCAGGCACAGGTGCAGAGCCAGGTGGCACTTTTGTCGGCGTTGCTCATCAGGAGCTGCTTACTTATCTCAGCTTGTGACATATGCTCATTCAACTCCGAATACTTCCAGAATCGTCGTTCGCGGTATTGTTCATGCAATACCAAATTGATGGGATGAAATATAGAGAGTGTTTTCTCTATCATTTCTTCACCAGTAACTAGATGTCGACATAACTCCAGGGTGAACGTAATCTTGTTCAACTTCGCATTGTATTCAACTACTGTCTTGAAGTATTGAAACCTCAAGTGTGACCATCATAATGAGCTCTTGGGAGCGAGATGGTTCTACAGTGGTTAAAGCTATCTTTTAGGTTCTGCCAAAAAATCTACAGGTCCTTGACAGTAATATATTCTGTTTTTAGCTCCTCATGCACGTGATGCCGAAGGAAAATAAGTGCTTTTGCACGGTCCTACTGGGCCACTTGGTTTCCTTATTTAATAGTCTTCCAGACACATAGAAGTCAAGTGAAGTTCAACATCAACAACCCAAGATAAGTAATTCGAACTAGTTGTGTCATGAGCAGTAAATTCTAGTTTAGTTATATTCGACATTATTGCAAAGTAAGGATGCGTAGTAGCGTTCAAAGATCATTATTTGGCCTTTAGACTCGCTTCGGCGATCCTCTTAGGTTTCATTCCGTTCCGTCAAGGGCGGGGCTGCGGACCAACAATCCATAGTAGAGGGCTGGCTCATCGATCGAACACGGAGCGGAGCATCTGGGGCGGAGAGTCGCTTAGCAGCTGCTTAGCGAAGAGGCTGAGCTGAGAGTTTGAAATAGCTAAATAGTTTTTGTTATACCTTAGCTTCGCTCCCCTACGGAAAAGGGGCAAAGCCGCTTCGCACTACTGAAGCTTATAGATCCATTTTACGTTCTGGCCCGACTAGAATCTAAGGATAAGCTGACTAGAGTCGGTTTTTGAGAACCAGTGCTTCTTGAACAGCCTTACCCAATACTTACTGTAGTAACACTTTTGTGTTGTTGGTTGTTGTTGATTATGGAGTTGAAACAATATTTTCTATATGGTAGAGACATAGAGCCAACGTTGTGCTGATAACGTTTTGAGAATACAAATCACATAAACAAAAATAATATAGCTTAATAACATGAGAGAAATAATAAAGATATTTGTTGATATAAGGGGGCCAGATAGTGAGTAATATATATAAGTAATGATACAAACTATAGAGTGATGATAGATATATAAATATATGGACGGAAAAGAGTGAGTGTTATTATTTCTTCTTACTGTGTTACATTCATACAAAGGCAAATCAATGATATATATTCATGTTATCATCATACACATGCAACATAGTTTGTTGCCACATCAAAAGACTTTCTGCCACTTAACCATGCTGATTGATCCATCAGTATTAATGGTTCACTTAATCACCACATTAAGTGTGGACTTGGGCTTGGGCTAAGAATTGGACATCCACAATCCATACAACCTTTTACAACAAATATCTATATCACTCTATAGTTTGTATCATTACCCATATATATTACTCATTATCTAGCCCCCTTATATCAACAAATATCTTTACTCACTATCTGCCCCCTTTACATTAAGCTATATGAGTTCTGTTTATGTGATTTGTATTCTCAAAATACATAAATTATTAGCACTTTTATTCTAATCTATTAAACGAGTGCTGCTTGAACAATGCTAGAATGGCAGTATAAGAATTTCGGTCTTGAGTAATGGAGTTGGTACCTTGTCATCTAATCCTTGGAACAAAATTACAGGGCAAGAAAATTTGTCAACAAAATTGATGGGAGATCTATCAAAAAAAGCTTCCTCGGTCCCTGCAAGTAGTTCAAGAAAATATATCTCATTTACCTCTTTAAAAAAGAATATATTTCAAGGATTAAAAGTACAATTTATATGCAACTGTATAGATAAATATTCAATTCAACATATGAACCACATTCTAGTCTTTACTTCTTTTTTTGTAACAAAAAGTACATTCCATTTCATTTCAAACCAAATGAGATAACAGAGACCAAATATTCAAGTTATTACCAACTAGATTGCTGAGATAATGAGATTCGAATTTATGTGTGTCTGCATTTAAGGAGATCAAGTCCGCTACCTGCTCAAGAAAAAATACAATTAGACTTTCATTAGTCTTTTTTTTTTATATATAATAAGGGAAAGATCACATATCAATATTTATTTTTAAAGTTATAAACCCCCTCCCTCCAGCATATAAAATAAAACCTATTTTATATATTGTTCAAATATAACTGAACTCCAGAAAATGGACTCGAAGGTTCTTTCATTACAGTAACTGTTGTGTAGATGATTTGAAATTTCTTGACAACCATCTTAGACTCGTATAAATAAATTCATTAAAAAATATTGGACAAGCACCAAATCTTATATTCCATTCAAATTGTAGTATTTTGATTGTTCTAGTGTTGTAAGTTGTAACACATTCCATCCCCAAAATCTGATGATAGTGTGTCAATTTGACATCAGAAGAATGATAATTGATATGCACTGAGAAATAACACTTACTCCATACACGGAAGCGCCAGCCTTAAATGTCTGTCTGAAAACAAGAGATGCTAGTGTTGTGTAGCCACCAGCAGACCTTCCAGTAATACAAAGGCGTTCCCCATCAACCATTCCTCTCTCCACCTTGAAATTAAGCCACCTTTTGGTTTTTTACATATTTCTAAGCATTATTTAATAAACATGCCTAGTGGACTAAAAACTTTATAGCAACAATCAAGTAAGAATGGTACCAAAAATCTAGCACAGCTGCAGCAGTCATTAACATCAACAACACCCCAATTCCCCAAAAGTCGTTCTCGATAATCCCTGCCATAACCTTCAGATTTACATTCACAATTGTCAGAGTCCAAAAATATGCTTCGAACATTAATTATTCAGGAATTGGGACATGAAAATTAAAAAAAACTGAGATCATGCCTGTACTTCCTCCATAATTAACATCAACAAATGCCCAACCTCGACTAGTCCAGTACTGAATATTAAGATCTAAAATTCCACGCGATTCAGCTGTAGGCCCCCCTGAAACATATACACAAATAGCATGATAAGTTGATGGTGTACAACGTACATGTATGTCAGTCTTTTTACGAATATCGGTTTCATATCATTGGAGTAAGTGTGTCTAGAGGATTTTTAATAACAAAGTCCATGAAAAGCTCGTAAAATTTTCAAAAACTAAAGAAGATTACTGGCTTTATTGATAAACATACGTCACCTATTAGGGAAAAATGATACAAGTACTTCCATAGGCAATACAATTCAAATATAAAACACACTTGTTTGCACTTTGTAGTATAATCGACTAAAATACGCTGATGGAGAAGAGAGGTGAGTACTAAATCATAAATGCAACCATGCAGAGTTATTTTTTCACTTTTTTTTCTAAATTTTTTATTAAATTTCAAGGCCTGAAAGCTAAATCACATAATAAATTCTCCCAAACACTGTTGGTGGGAATTGAACTCACAAACACTCGCTCGTGGGAGTGTTTGAGAGGGATAACAAACCAACTGAGCTAGCAGTTGTTGGTTAAGTTATTTATTCACATAAAAAGTTTATTTTATACATGTAAATATACCATCATCTATATCATTAAAAATTGTCTGTTCATACAAATCAAACGTTTCAGATTTCACAGCTGCTTCCATTTCTTCCATCTTTGCGAACAACTGATAAATCCTTCATTGGTCATCAGCAATCTTCACTTAACCCATGTACTCCCCATTTCTTCACCTGTATCTGGTGTGTCTTCCTTCCCACCCACTAGAGTACAAGAAAATTCCAATTATATACAATTTCAGAATTTCAGGTCTTTTAAACCCTGAAATTTCCTTTGATTCAACCTCTTCCTTTGTTATGATAATCTTATGAATCACCTTAGTGGCTCTCAGTAGTTTCTTATATCACTGTATTGTCTGTTGACTAATGAGAAGGGAACTCTAAACCTCAGCACCATATTCAGGTTTATATAAGCCTTATGATCTTATCACATAATCACTTTTTTCTTACTCTAACTGATGTATTCTGCATTAATTTCACCTTATCCTTGTATATTAGGGTATGTTTAAAATTGATGCAGGGTGGTTTTGCACTTTTACTCCTCCAACATGATTATGAATGTCATCTAAGATAATGTACCCTTTATACTTGTATGAAGTTGATATTTTCAGTACGCACAAATAGATAAACAACACGCCGAATTGTTTAAATTGCATCATAAAGGCACATATCCAATTTAATTGATAAAGAAATAATCATTGTATACCATGGCTTTTTAATAATAAGGGAGGCTTTTCTTCCGGACTAGCTTGATATCTAGGGTTGGACGGTGGATAGAAATATGCATACGCATTCTGACCACTGATTTCTGTGGGAAACTCAATCACCTCTGGCAAGCTAAAGTATGTCTCATAGTTCATACTGTCTGGAGAAGAGGACCAAATAACCGAAAAATTAATTGCTTCTGCTTTACCATTCTCTAATTTCACCTGCAAGCGCATAGATTGGATGTTATGACATGACCAACTACCCTTAGATAGTCTCAGAAGATTCAGTATAAATGTGCCTACTCCCTGCGGTAATAGAACAATTTAAAAATGAACAGGTTGCCAGCAGTACAATACCTTGGCCACTGATAATGGATATGTGGCTGATGCACCTTCAATATACAGGCAATCAGGTCCAGAAATCTGTGCATACAAAAGAAAAGCAAATTTGGTCTTTTACTCCATGTAATTACTAATGTTTCGAGTACTTTATAAAGTTGAAGTGCCAGAAACTAGTGGATTGGATATTTGAACCTACAATATTGTTTACATCAGTGAACAAAACATCAAACACAGCTAAGGACTTCTCAGCAACATCTAGAATTCCAACATAAGACTTCCCATTCTGCCTGCGAGTAATCAGATCAAACTTGATTAGCATCAATTTAGTCAAGGGTAATAAATAGTTCAAAAACTTGCCTACAAAGCACATGAGCCTGTGGCTCAATGGTACCCCTCTCACAAAGTGGAGAGGTTCATGGGTTCGACACATGTCAGCAGCTGATTGTTTGATAAAAAAATTTCCTCACGTAATTTAAAAGGGTAGAGGTCCCATCAACCTCACTTGCTAAGCCCCCCACCCCCCCC
>JABWDY010039319.1:3706-17235 GCA_013358455.1 Thalictrum thalictroides | reverse complement strand
GGACACATAACATCTTTTGATTCGGCCCACATGCCCACATACAACTACGACACACAGATAAAATTACTTTAAAGGTAAACAGTCTACTTATATTAGTGTTTGAAATTAAGATTGATAACAACAACGTAGAACTATGGGGTGCAATTTTAGCTGAACTAGTGTGTTTAAGCTTAAAAGTTAAAACCCACCGACAAATATGATCCAATACAACCATGACTCATAAAAAATGGGACAGATGTCCAACAATTTATACACAACTGCCACATGTCAATGATCAAAACTCTGATCAATAAGATCTAGAATAAAAGATTATAGTACAGGGATCAGGTGATATGATTTGCTAGTTTCAATGATTGTCAGTAGCATTATCAATTTATCATCTTCTTTTATGTCTTTCTTTCTTTCTTATCTTGTTTTTATTTATGTTTTAGGTGAAAACAGTGTAAGCAAATCGTTCTGTCTGTCTTTAATGCAGAAAAAAAAAACTAAAAAACCAAAATTTAAATTCCAATAATATCCTCAACAATATCTATAATTTATATCTATTTAATTTTAATTGAAAATTTCCATAGAGGTTATTTCTGACCATGGAAAAACTCCAACGGTAGACTCATTCTTCTCTTTCCTTTAATTCCTGTTGAGTATTTCTCGGTTGACGAAAGAACACAGAATTTAGAGAAAAATAGCAAACAAATGGAAAATTATCATTTTTTTTTTTGGGGGGACTTTTCTCACTGAATTGATTGCAAAAAAAAAATTCAAAAAACCCAATTTTTTTGTTTTTTCAAAATAATTGTAAAAATCACATCTTTTTCATGTTTTTTGAATTTTGAAGTGGTGGGGTCTCTGTAAATTATCTTGTTTATTCATTTTTGGGGGATTTTCTTTCTCGTGGGTGCGTTTAATGGGGTTGGTAGATTAATAAAGAAAGCGAAAGATAGAAAAAAACAATTAAAATTGTTTAATTAGAGTCATTAGATTTTGTAAAGTTTGAATTTTTATTTTTAATCTGTTTATTGTTAAAACAAATCTGTTTCTTCTGTTTCAATTCAAATTGAAGACGTGTTGAGCTGTTAATTATGTTAGTAATAATTATATATCTCTCTGTCCAGACTTACCATTAAGGAAAGCTTAAAGCTTTTGCAAGCTGGAATACAATGGAAAAAATGTTTGGACTCTTCTTACCTTCTTCCCCTAAATTACTCTCTCTCTTTATCTATATGACTTCATAGCTTGGTTTTAACAAACGCGTCTCATTCTCTTCTCTATCTCTCTGCACTTTCTGTTTCTGTAAAATGAGATTTGTTTTTGGGTGCATTTGTAATTGATAGATCTGCAAAATGAGATTGATTTAAAGGTTTATAAAGCAAAAGGGGTTGTTAAAAATTTGATTTTGAGAAGTGGGCTTTTGTTTGTTTGTTGGTTGTTGATAGATCGGAGAAAATGGCACCGTCGTTCCAATGGTGGGCAAAAGAAAGCCACAGAGGAACGCCGGTAGTTGTAAAGATGGAAAACCCTAATTGGTCTATGCTTGAATTAGAAAGTCCATCTGAAGAAGATTTTCATCCTAGTAGCAACAAAAACAACAACAACATTGGTGATAAAGGTAGAGGAAAGAATGCAAAACAATTAACTTGGGTTCTTCTTCTTAAAGCTCATAAAGCTGCAGGATGTTTAACTTCAATTGCTTCAGCAATGTTAGGACTTGGTGCAGCTATTCGTCGTCGAGTTGCTTCAGGTAGAACAGATTCAGATACAAATAATGAGATCGAAAACGACGATAACAATGATAATGATATGATTGAGAATCATCAAACTGGGAAGAAGAGTAGATTTTATACATGTATTAAACTGTTTTTATGGATGTCGGTGGTTTTATTAGGGTTTGAAATAGCTGCTTATTTTAATGGTTGGCATTTTGGATCTCCACATTTGCAATTACAAAAATATCTATTATCAACACAATTCGGGGTTCAAAGCATTTTCGATTATTTGTATTCTCGTTGGGTTTTGATTAGAGTGGAGTATCTAGCTCCTCCTCTGCAGTTCCTTACCAATGCCTGTATCATTTTGTTTCTCATTCAAAGCGTCGATCGGTTAATTCTTTGTTTGGGTTGTTTTTATATCAAATTCAAGAAGATCAAACCTATCCCCAAGCAGGCGGTTCGAGATATTGAGTCTAAGGAAGGCAATGCTGAGACTTACTATCCTATGGTTCTTATTCAGATCCCTATGTGCAATGAGAAAGAGGTAACTTTGCAAAAACCAAGTGAATTTATTGATGTCGTTCCTTTTTTGTTTGCAAGATTTGTTGGGCATTTTAATTAATTCTTCAAGTAGGTGTAGCTATGTTGGTCTAATTTTAGAACCCTGATCAGGTTTATCAGCAATCCATTGCTGCAGTCTGCAATTTAGATTGGCCGAAGTCAAATATGCTGATCCAAGTCTTGGATGATTCCGATGATCCCACCACCCAAATATTAATTAAAGAGGAGGTCTACAAATGGCAGCATGAGGGTGCTAATATTGTATATAGGCATAGAGTAATCAGAGATGGTTACAAAGCTGGGAATTTGAAGTCAGCTATGAATTGCAGTTATGTCAAGGACTATGAGTTTGTCGCCATCTTTGATGCTGATTTCCAGCCCACTTCTGACTTTCTAAAGAAGACTGTTCCCCATTTCAAGGTACAAAACATTAACTTTTATCGAGGAATTACCTTTTTTTTTGTTGCGTGTTTGTTAATTATTTTTAGTTAAGCGAAGTTTATTTTGCTGTCCAAATTAGGATAATGAAGAACTGGCACTAGTTCAAGCGAGGTGGTCATTTGTGAACAAGGATGAGAATCTCCTTACAAGGTTGCAGAATATAAACTTGTCATTCCATTTTGAGGTGGAGCAGCAAGTCAATAGTGTATTCATCAATTTCTTTGGATTTAATGGAACTGCTGGTGTTTGGAGGATAAAGGCCTTGGAGGGTTCTGGTGGTTGGTTGGAGAGGACCACTGTCGAGGATATGGACATAGCTGTTCGTGCTCATCTCCATGGTTGGAAGTTCATATTCCTCAATGATGTTGAGGTATAATCCTACATTACCCAGTCACATAGATGGATCTCATTTCTCGATACTATTTATTGTCTATGTGTTGCTAAGATAAATAATTTCTCTATTCTTTTCAGTGCCAATGCGAGCTTCCTGAGTCATATGAAGCTTATCGGAAACAGCAACATCGGTGGCATTCTGGTCCCATGCAGTTGTTTCGCCTATGTTTACCTGAAATTTATCGCTCTAAGGTAATTCTAAGTTCTGATGCTGGCTGATGCTATTGTGATTACTGATGCGCACTTTATGCTTATGTTTATTGTAATCTCCTTTGCATTTGATGTAGATTGCTATGTGGAAGAAGGCCAATCTCATATTCCTTTTCTTCTTACTAAGAAAGCTTGTTTTGCCTTTTTATTCCTTCACCCTCTTTTGCATTATCCTCCCAATGACAATGTTCGTCCCAGAGGCCGAGCTTCCAGTCTGGGTTGTCTGCTACATTCCAGCCACCATGTCATTCCTCAACATTCTCCCTGCCCCAAAATCATTCCCTTTCATCGTCCCCTACCTTCTTTTCGAGAACACTATGTCTGTAACAAAGTTCAATGCCATGATCTCAGGTCTCTTTCAACTTGGGAGTGCCTACGAGTGGGTGGTCACCAAGAAATCTGGTCGTTCCTCTGAAGGTGATCTTTTTTCTATGGTTGAGAAGGATCCAAAGCACAGTCAGCGCGGCAACTCATTGCCTAATCTGGATGCCATGGAGAAGGAACAATTGCTACTGACGCGGAAGAAAAAGCACAACAGAATGTACCGAAAGGAGTTGGCACTTGCTTTCTTGCTCCTGACAGCTTCTGCAAGGAGTTTGCTATCTGCACAAGGTATACATTTTTACTTCCTGCTCTTTCAGGGGGTATCATTCTTATTGGTAGGTCTCGACCTGATTGGGGAACAAGTTGAATGAGAAATAAAAAACAACTTGAAACGAAAAGAAGATTAGGCTTTGGTACTGGAGGAGCATGTAATTGTACTGTAAGAAAACATCAAATATTGAAGGTTTGGAACGCCAATTTTCTTCTTGTTCTCTTCCTACCAATTCACTACACTAAACCACCCCATGCGAACATATTATTACTCAGACAAAGTTGAAGGTAGGGGGCTCCTTCGCGGAGAGATGTAAATAATGATGTTACTCTGTGATGTGTAAGTTATTCGTTTTTTCTGTTTCATTCTTTCTATCTCTGGATTCCAATTCTTTTGTAAGAAAATTTTGTTAATTAAAAGGGATTTTAGTTAAAGATCTAAACCATCATTGTTATTATAATACATTATCTTGCATATAATGCATCTTTCAGTGAAGTAGGGTTCTTATTTCAATTTCAGTCAAGTTGTGGGCCCAATTATGATTTCAAAAGTGTTACATGTGTGCTCTTATCTGTATGAATTGATACTACATGGTTGATTGTTGTGGACTCAGCAGTCAATACTAGTCATTGATGGATTCTCAATCAATGTGAATATACCTTTGTAGGTCCTTCTTATATTGTAGACTTGTCAATATGAATATCATGATGTTTTATTTGACTACTTCCACACTACCAATTGTTTTCATCACCAAATGGGTCTACAAAGGTTGTCTAAGAGGATGATGTTATTGCTCAGAACATCAATATACATAACTACAGACAGATACAAGTTACACTCCGCCAGCAATGTTTTTGGATTTGTTGCGATTATTCATACAATCATACTTATGGTATATATTATGCTTATGATGATCTGAGAGTTATAGTTAACAGATCTTGTTAGCAATTCAATTAAAACAAATGATCAGTCACTGAGACCAAATTGTCTACACCAGGTAATATATATTCTAATTTCTAACCATGTTAGTTGGTAATTTCAATTATATTTTTGTATCCATTAGTTATTTAGTTTGCAATAATTGGTTCCCATGTTCAAATATGTGTTCACTCTAATATAAAACAAATATCACACTATGAAGTAAGAACAAACTTATTTGTTTAACATGCACATGCCCATCAATTCAATTTATTTGTTTGGAAGGAGCCAAATGGACTATCAAAGCTGTCTTCCCCTCATTTTTCAAGGATACTATTAAGAACATTCAAAAGCCAAAACTACTCTAATTGTTTTCTGGTGCACTAGTTAAAGGTTTATCACACCTGCCTACTATTCAAGTGAATAAGCATTTTGAGAGTATATTCCATCAAGGAAGTGGTCCAATGAATAAATGGTTAATATTCTCCACCAATGCAGTCCATAAATTATCAACTGGGGTAGCTGTTTCACAAAACTTGACCAAGTACATGTTTTCGTCACTATTTTCTATTCAACAAAATATCAGAGGCACAAAAATACAATGAGGTCATTCTGAATATTAGGTTCATGGAATGGCGGTGGAGGTTGCAGATGTGAAATGATCCAGATGCCATACCATGACATACTCGCATGCGCAATTAAGCCCCAGTGGGCTTTAGGGTGTTCTTCAGTTTCTCGTTTGCAGCTACTAATTCTGCAGCTATTCCTGGTTCATTTGCTGAATGTCCTGCGTCTGCAACAACCTGAGGAAAGTACCAGATTCATTACAATTCTGTAAGCTTTGATAGATGTGGACGTCAATACTAGCTTAAATGTTTATCCTCCTTCAAGAGATAAATTATTTTATCCAAGTAATAAAGGAAAAATGACCACACTTCCACACTAACAATGGAGACTACTCTTGCAAACACGAATTTTACATTAACTTCACTTTAAATATTCTCTTTTGTAAGACTTTGGATGCAGAGCCATGAAATTCTTAAAAAACAAAAAAACTCATTGCCTTGAGTGCAACTGCAAATTGCATTTGCTTCATTGGATGCCATGAGAGAGAGCTTTTCTCTAAACAAATACTAATTCAAATAGTAAGATTCAATTATCGTTCCATTATGTCAAGTAGAACAGCAAAAGGGATTCAACTGTCCAAAATGCAAAAGGAATATGTTGTACCACACTTATAATTTTGAAACTTTGCTGTTGATATTACATGGTCACTTCCACCCAAATATCAAGACAAAGTTTTAATACTAATACAAGAGTATAAACAGCATTCTTCGACATTGTGGGCAGTCCAAATCTCTGTTGCCCTAACTGAGCAGATCCAGGATTCTATATCAGGGAAGGCTTAGAATATGGGGGTGGGCTTGGATGCAATAATCCAAAAAAAAAATATTCGGTATATAGTGGGCTTGTTGTAGTAGTACTACTACTACATTCTACCCCTGGCTTGAGCCCGGTCAAACCAAGCTGTAGATCCGTCCTTGAAAGTAACCTAATACCAATGATTGCACCCACTAATGTCACCACTATGCTCTTATGGCTACGGTTTTGGCTCCACAGCCAGTTTCCCTCTATGTTGAAACAACAGATCTTCAGGTCTCTGCTCACTGTTTCAATTCTTTGGTGGTTTTTATTTTCCATTTGTACTCTGTTACGAGATGGGAATGATAGAGAAGGTTAAACATTTCTTTATCACCTAATTGCTTGGATGTTGTAGGTTGTCCCCTCTTCAAGAGTTTTTTTTTCATATAAAAAATGGCTACAAACGTTATGACTGTACACGATTTGTGTTGCTAAAAAGTTTTTAGTAACTCGAACCATATTCATAGCATTTATTAAGTAAATTGAAGCGAGGAGAAGTTGGACAGTAGAGCCTAACAATTCCAATAACATCAGTGGGATTTTATCTAAGACGAAACATAAATATATGGACCAAACATGAATCACATCTCACCTTAAGTTCTGCTTCTGGCCAAACTTTATGAAGATCCCACGCTGACATCATGGGGCAGCAAACATCGTACCGTCCCTGCAAAGTGAACCACTCACGATATTAAACAAACTACCATGAACCATCACATATGACTTACCTAAATACTAAGTGTTGTTTTAAGCTAGCCTAAAAAGTTGCACTATGGTACTATTTAGACTTAAATTTAGTAGTATGAAAAAGTTAACAATAAGGTAGGAAATGGAATACTAAAGTAAGCCATTCGAGAGAGATTTACAAAATGAATAATACAATATAAGAGAGTTGTTTCAAAATAAATGATACAATATAAGGTAGATTTTGTTCGCTATTGGACACATCCTCAGATTGTATCATGTAGGTGACACCTTACTGGTGCCATCCAAAACTGTTTATAATATAGTATCACCTCTCTCTTAAGGAAAGGTGTATACCAATTTTAAGATACGAAAAACAGAGAGACGGAACACACATTTTTCACGCCATCCGACTCCTAAAGACCTAAAGTATTTGAAGAGTATTGAGATTCCATTTCAGTTCTTTTAGGCCACACTGCCAGTACTAATGTTTGTTGAAGAGGCAATTATTAAATTTAGTGTGCATTTTTTTAACCCTAAGGCGTGATTTCTCATAGAAATTATCAAAGGATTTGTTTATGCCCAAATTTAAGACCAAACTGATACATCAAACCAGTGACTCACAGGCTAGATTGTTGTAACAATCTTAGTGTAGTAGACTCAGTGGCTTTCTTGTTATCATATATCGTAGTGTAAGAACCAGTAAAGTCCGGGTACAGTTCCTTTCAAGAGACCGGTGCATTCAATATTGTTTTAAAAATGGTTCCCAAAAATTCATTGACGTGGTTAGAGGAGGAGAGGACATATAAAAATGA
The DNA here is from genome assembly GCA_013358455.1 of Thalictrum thalictroides. Lineage (NCBI taxonomy): Eukaryota > Viridiplantae > Streptophyta > Magnoliopsida > Ranunculales > Ranunculaceae > Thalictrum > Thalictrum thalictroides. Next base: position 9,490 of record JABWDY010039319.1, on the reverse strand, counting down.
TGTGGATGTTACTATGGTAGTCATTTTTCTGTGGTCACAATCATTACAACATCCACTTATTGACTTAGACATATATACACGTCACAAGGCCATGCACCGGCAAAGTTCCATTTTGTTGTATCTTAAGCATTTGTTGATCTTTGTAACACCATTCAGCCAATACCATGAGTTGGACTTGCATCGTGTCAGGATGTAAAACGATGGCAAAGGTGATGGGCATGGAGATGGAAACATACATTTATATAGTTTCTAAAATTCAAACCCTCCCAACGTGTCATTAGATGTATGCAATAAAGACAAAGATATTCGAGATGCAACTCTAGTGAGAAAAAGGGTTGAAAAATCATTTACTTCCAGAAGGTGCAATATCCATGTCAAACACATTCTGAACTTCTTCATAAAAATTTAGAACCTATATAAAAACAAAATATTCTTCCTACTTGTTAAATAAAGTTAGCCCTTCAACCACACCCTAATGGAGTATCAAGCGACATGCTAAACAGGGAACATTGTAGTCACAGACAGGGTTTTTGGTAGTATGGTCAATGGCTAGGAATCTAGATGCCATGATTATGAGCAATTGGCCAAGGAATTGTGAATGCAGGCTCCTATTCCTCTGGCGTGTGCTCTTTAAAACGTCAGGAAACAGTGCCATTATCCAAGACAAAAAATTGGATATGATTTGCATAGGGGCCAATGTTTTGGTATTTCTTGTCTATTGAAAAGCAAGGGCTGATTTAAAGACCTGCTTTCCAATTGGAAAAAGTCACTGTTCATTTCTGATCTGGGCTTACGTCTATTATATTTTAGCTCCTCTGTCTGTCTTTCCTTGGAGGGTTCGCCTACACTTATAGACACACAGACCTCATACAATAGAAAACAACTGATAACTGGGACACAATTGTACAACTTAATTTAAGAAAAAGTCTGAATGCGGCTAAATATCACCATGAAGACACTAAGACCATAATTTGTAAGTTGTAACAGCAGGGAATCAACAGGCTCAGGTATGCTTTTAACATCATCATATCACTATTTCCCATGTCATTTTTAAGAATTAAATACGCTCATTGGAAATATAAAATTCACAGCAAGCAACCACAAAAGTAAAGGCTCCAAATTGCTAGGTATCTACAGGTATCCATTAAGTTTCATTACTGGGAAATGAAATAGCCCTATTATCCATAAAACCTTGCAAAAACTTTAAAAATGAGCTGGGTGCTTTTCCAAAAGTATTAGACTGTGTAACGAATGACATACCTGTACAATTGTGGTTTTGATATGCCTTATCTTTTCAACGTTATCCAAAAGGAATGATTCCGATGGGAGAAATCCCTTGTTAATAAAATAATGGTTTTCTATCCTGGCAAAAGCCTGCATGAAGCATGAGAATAACATATCAGCACTTGCGCATGCTACTACAGAATCACATTGTGGCAAGGCCAGTATGTGCAAGTGTGTAGCCCAGCCCAATCACGTTTTATGAAGAAGATATAGAGGAATCCTGGTAAACATCCCTCTTAGTAAAATGCATATATGCCAGTCATTAAAAATAACTCAAATGTCATGAGATTTCAAAAGGTATTCACTATAAAAACAAAGACAAAAGTGTCGTTTAGTAAATGCTATATACACTTATACAGTATGCAACTCACAAGGTGCAGTAAAAAAGTACCAAATGGTAAGAGAAAAATATTGTAGGTAGCAATGGAACATGGGGAGTGGGCACTATACTGTGACTTATTTGTCATAGTGGGCAATTTACTATTACTTTTCTAATTTTAGGTATCGTACAATTCCAGAAATTTCAAATTAGATTTTGCATCCAATATTTGTATTTCCTAAGGAAATCTAAATCACAATTTAAACTCTAATATGCACTGTACGTCTGTAGACTTCAGCATCAAAAAGATTTTATTAAAAAACTCGTTTTCCATAATCTATACTCACCCAACAGTTTTAAAAAATATATATTTCACAATTCACATCTTCCGCATCTCCAAAACCTCTACCACCAGTCCACCACCTACCATTATCTTTACCATCACGACCACCAAATTCTACCACCACTACCCTTCTCTTCTACTGTTATTACTTATTACTTTCAAGTACAAAAACTATCTTCTATCAATTACCTTTGTCAAACTAGTTATAACATTTTGCAGGTGTCAGTTGAGCTCAATTGGTAAAACCTTTGGGTGATGATAACAGAGGTCTGGGGTTCAATCCCGTTGGCATTACCGAGTTACTGATCTCATTAAAAACAAGTTTACCACAACATTTTTGCCCTTCAAAAAAACTAGTTATAACAAAAAATAAATAAAAAATACCATCTGACATTGGGTCAAACAAATGCATATGCTGCCTTCTTGACAAATATAATGTATTCATATAATTGTAAATTAGATCAAGAAAGAGACTTCTACCACAGATACAACCAGATTTGTCAAAGCAAAACCAACAACCTTAGCATCCCTACTGTCCCTACATTACAACCTATGCCATTTCGACGACACTACCCTTGATAAGAAACCAATCAAGGTCCCATTGGCCTGAAATCTTCCTCTCCCGGTATTTCAATCTATTAGGTCAAATATAAGTACGATTGTATCTCATATACAAGGAATATCTTACCAGTGAAAATTTATCATCATCACCTCGCTTGATGTTCTCTTCATTTGGACGTAGATGAGCCGTCATCATCTCCCATTTTGTCCATGCCCTAGCTGCTGTATACTATGGAAAACAAACACAAGCAAACAAAACCAAAGTTGCTTAAACAGAAACTGAATAATCAATTTGACTACAAAAAAAAAAAAAAAACCACGTTTGTATTTCAGCAAAAAAAAATTACTATCCTTAACAGCTACAGAAATGTTTTAACTTTTAAGAGATAGAAATATTTGTCGTACTAATCACGCAACAGAGAATTTAGAACTCTGCCAGATTATTTGTGTTTCTATTGTATCATATGGAGTTCCTGCATCATCTCAAAGGTGGTCTTTTTTATTTTGAAAACTCCCTAGAACAATAATCATTTGAAGAAGACGATATAATCTCGAAAAAAAAATTAAAGTCAACAATGGTGCTAGGCATAAAGTAGAATTATAGTTAAATACTTCATGTGCTAGGCTCTCTCAACCATTGCCTATTTTGTTAGTACATTCATCTCCATATTCCAAACTAAACACAAAAGGCAGCATTTTTGCGCTGCAGGAAATACACACACAGGTTTTATACAACTTTCAAGATAGAATCTTGGCATGGGCTTTGAGTTCAACAAGGACAAAAAAGCTTATACTTCCAGAAAACAGAGCCGATTGATTTTCTTACTTCTGCTTTACTATTAACAGTAATAAACTAATAAAAGAGAGATATGTCTTAATGCTTACTTGTGTTTCAAGATCTTCAGAGTTCAACCTCTTGCTGTATGCACTAATGAAACAGATCCTCTCATCCTCTGGAATCAAGTCTCTAAAAGGCTCCCATGCTGAAAATGAGAAACAATAAACAATTCATTATTGAGAAACATAAACCATCTTTTTTGGAGATGTATACTATTTGATCTAATCAGAACAAGAAGTAAATTATTGAGCACTTGGGCTAGAGAAAAACATAAAAGACCAAGTCCCTCTGGTGATTAGGTGTTTAAAATCACCTTTCTTGAAGCCATTGCATCATCATTGAAATGCAGTCTAACTAAACTATAATCTTTTTCCTTAATTTTGGTTCACATACGGCATAAGTACATGCAGCCTATAAAGCGTGAAGATTGCCCAAAAGAAGCATCCAGTATAAACATCTCATAAAGGCACCTCTCAGTCTCTCACCATATTATGAAACAATGATAAAAAAAGAAAAAGGACTAAATGGAAATAAATAATAAAAAACTATACAACACAGTTCAAGATAGAAACATTGATCTCGTGGTACTCGACTGAAAATTCTATACAGTTTCAGAGAAGAGTATGATCAGTTGCGAGTCACCCTAGTGCAAAAAGCTGATTTTTTTTCTGAAATTTTGGATCCTTAATATTGACCAGTTTTACTAAATATAGAAAACACAAACTCCTATGTGTCAAATTGTGCAAAAATCTGTTTTATTTTAACGAAATTTTTTATCCTTAACAGTGACCAGTTTTACTAAATATAGAAAACACATAAAGTCCTATGTGAATCCTATGGTCCAAATTTCGATGATATATATTGGTTATGTCCTACCTGATACAGCTATATATGGAATATAATCTCACAATTTTGTGGTCATTATGGATGAGCTCAAATCGGGTAAATGTAATGGTTTTATATCGTGTCTAGATGTTTGATAGACGACAATGGCTATACCATATTATTTCATTGTTAACTCCCTTGGATCATTGGATGTACGATCCTTACCAAGTTAGAACAGTGGAATTGGATACGTTCAGCTCTTCCAACATTTGGGATAGGAGACTGGTGTAAAAAAAAAATGCTCGACGTGTGCAGAGAACGTCAGATGAAAGAGATGAACTTTTCAGAACAAATTTAGCATAAATTTTAATGGCGTCCTTCAATATCAATATTCAATACCATAACTTATTCCTTTGAATTAAGAAATATACCATCAGGATATATGGCTGCAGCACCACCTTCATAAAACCAGTCAAGCTCCTTCTTTCTTAAAAGAAAGATTCCCCTGAGGACTATACCAGTAACCTAAGAATGGCAAGAAGAGATAACATCAACAGGAGCTCCACATACATACTTAACTGTATAAGGGTATTTCTGAAAAATATGATGATATACTCTATGGATCTCTAAACAAGATTAACCCTCCCTCCAAAGTCCTAACATACGAGAACACAATGCACACATTCGAACAATGATGACATATAGAAGAAGAGGGAAAAAGATAACCTTATCAGGATGTGACTGGCTGTAAGCAAGAGCCAGCGTGCTTCCCCATGAGCCGCCAAACACCTGCATGATCAGTCCAAAAAGAATGAGTTAGAATAATATTAAAACTAACATTCAATTTGAAGCAACCCAAGAAACCTTAACCTGCCATTCTGGAATTCCCAAGTGTTCCCTTAGCTTTTCAATGTCATCAATAAGGTCCCACGTTGTGTTGTGTTCCAAGCAAGCATGAGGAGTACTTTTACCTGCACCTCTCTGGTAAGAGACAGATCATTTTAGTAAAACATGTAAGATAGGCAGGGAATAGGGAAGAATGAGTTAGCAGAATATTAATAAAATTTGACGTAAATACCTGATCAAAAAGAATAATGCGGTAAAATTCAGGATCAAAGAATCTTCTATTACTGGGTGATGTTCCTCCTCCTGGACCCCCATGGAGAAACACAACTGGCTGCCAGGATACCCAAATAGCAAAAGATCTCATTATAAAGTACAAATAAATAAAAATACAAGACTGCATATATTTTGCGAACCATGCCAAAGCATACAGATGCCAATTCACATTAAATTCATAATCCACTTATGACAATGTATGTGGTTATGTTGAAAAGGGGTGGCTTACAACGACAATGTATGTGGTTATGTTGTTCATGATAACACCAAAGCAAGCTACTTAATTATAATTGATGTGGTACACAGGTTTAATTTATAGAAAAAAATATGAAATTGAAAAAAGTAAATTTGCGGAATTATACTTACATGACCAGTTGGATTGCCTGATTGCTCCCAGTAAATAGTATGAAGATCTGAAACTTTCAAATGACCAGAACTATATGGCTCAATTTCACCATATAATTCTTTTCTATATACTAACTCCTCAACTGGAGA
>JABWDY010039316.1:2493-19651 GCA_013358455.1 Thalictrum thalictroides | reverse complement strand
GGGGGGGGAGTCCTACAAAAATCAGCTCTGATGTGGATTTTTAGTTGAGTTTTATTTATTCTGAGAGGTAAACAATCACACTCACAAACACACATGAAAAGGAACCAAGTACAAGAGCCAAGGGATCATGACTCAAAAAGAACATCCCCCCAAGAGAACACAAAAGGATGCAAAGTGTATGCCCTTGTACTCCTGCCACCGCTTATATCCATGTAAATGTGGGTACCGAGCCATGTGTGGGTCTGACCTGTTTTCGTTGACTAGAAAGATGACCTGTACAGTGAGATTGTTATCACCAAAAAACAGCTCATCATTCACCTCCATGTTGTCCCTAGGAAGGTGCTACTATTGTGATATCTTTACCTCCAATGACTCAGAATCATAGACTGGCATGCATATGTGAGGTGTTCTATTATATTTTATTCTATACGCTTTCTGTTTCTATTCTGTTCTCCTAGTTTATTGCAGTGTATTATAACTTTTTTTGTTGCCTCAGGATTTTATGAAATACAATGAATCTCACTTACAACAATTACCTTGCCAAATCTTTGATCCTATTCCTTTGGGACAAGGTGCTGGTGTTGGCTGGATGAGAGGGGTTGACTCTATGACAATGCCCGAAGGTTCTCAACTGTACGACTTGATACAAGCAGGAATTACTCACTCACAGGCTGCTGTTGGAGTAGTAGTTCGGTTGAGAAAAGAATTATCATTGGTGAAAGATATTCCTGTGCTTATTGCAATCGATCAGGTGGGAGTATATCACTACCTTTTTGTCTAGTTTCCTCAGATGGTAAGAAAGATTTTATTCTTTTGCTAACAACATGATGGTTTATCCAGTACAATAGCTGGTTTACGTTCAGCGAGTATGGAGAACCAGTAACTGTCCGATCGACTCGGCCAATTCATTCTAAAGAACTAGCAACGGTTAGTTTGCTGACTTTTATTAAGTTTGTGTTTATTGCTAGCTTATTAGTTCTAGAAAGTCGTATGGAGTTAACCTCTCTTTCGACCTATCCCACCCACTCCACCAAACACCCACACACAAACAAAATAAAAATTAGAGTTTATACAAGGATGAAGCGGAACAGAAATATGTGCTTCTGTGGAAAGTGGAAACACAGTGTCATGATATTCCTTACTCTTTCCTTCGGTGTGCTTGTTTAAGAAAATTCTTTGAGTGGGACAGGATAAAAATGAGGGTGTTAGAATTGAAATAGATATATTTCATGGTTCAGCCAAGATGAAGTCCCATTACTTGTTCAAATGTCCAAGATTTGTGGACATCTTTGATCAATTTTATTGTCACAGTAACCTAAATTGGTAGCCAAGATGATAAAAAAGATACTTTTGTGGACATTTTGAAATTACGGAGTTGATTTATTCTAGTCTCCTTGGATTTTACCAAAATGCTCCGGTAGGCAGTTTTTGTGCATATCCAATGACAACACATCAAATGACTTCATTAAATATTTCTGCTAGTGATCAATGTGCACAGAGCCAACTTATTGGGTTTCTTATGTAGGTGAGGGCATTTCGATCTATGTTGCATGATAATATGATGGTGGGGGCATTCTCTCATTCAACAGCAGTTGGCAAGCTACGCATGGACCTGCCAGATGTTCCAGTAGATGCTCGTGTTGACTTTCCGCGCTACAGTTTAGATGAAGCAGCAGCTGTTTGCTATTACTATGTTAGGTAAATTGACCATCTCTGTTTGTACTGTATTATATTCGTACTGTATATGGCTCTTAAGAAACAAGTTTATAGATATTTCTTGGAACTTCTCCTATTTGCTGCTAGAAACAGTGATTTGATGTATGGATTATATCTAATAATTCTTATGGCAGGCAAAGATTGATTCGCCGGGAAGTATTCTCTGATGAAAAATGGAAGAAGATATATTACTTGTCCAATGGAAATGGTGCTGAGATGAGGTGGTTGGCTCCTTTTATAAGGTGACTGGCTTCAGAAGGCGACTTTCAGATTGGGACTGCCCACGTGATGTTTGATGACTGCCCTGGCAAGCTTTTTTATTTTCCTTTCATATATTCTACTTCGTGGGTTTCGTATATCAGATAGGTGGCGTTTGGCTTCCATTGGTGATGAGATTATCTAGATGTTCCATTCTTTTGTTACGGGAGCAGTTTTTTTTCTTCCTCCTTGTGGCCTTGTAACCAATGTAGTATTATAAACAATAAGCCAGCTTGACATCCATCTGTTCTGCTTGGATGTTAGTTTTTTGAGAATTTTGTATCAAGTAGATGTTCACTTATGTAGTATTAGTAAGATTGAATTTGGATTGAATAGGGCCGGTGTAATAGATTGTCAATAATGATAAACATGCAAAATGCAGATTTTAAGTTTTGAAGCTTTGATCTAGTCTTGTCTAGAGTAGAAATGCTTGTTGCGAGTATACCATATCCCCATCCAACTGTTAGAATTTGTGTGTATAGTGACCAAACGAGTGTCACGACTCTTTACAATTTTAGCATCTGTTCCTTGGTTATTCAGGTTCAAGTTGGTTTGCAAGGAATGGTGCAGAGTAATTCTCCCGTCCCCTCCCACTGCTTGTAAACTTGATGCCTGATCTAGCTCTTTGTAAAGTTCCGGGTGTCGTTATGATTTCCCTTATATGATATATGATATGAATTCAGCAAGCCAACAGATAAACAAAGACATCCCCATATTTCACGAGTCCATTCACTCATGGATAGAATCATAGTTAGAACTTTAGAACATTTGATTGCAACGCTAAGGTCATGCTTCCTTACTTCCATACTATGATGAAGCTAACAACGAAGCTATCTGCTGACTCTAATCATAGACGAAGGTGGAAACATAGTGCTGTTTTGGGTGAAAAAGACTGCTGAAGAAAATGATAACTGGGTATTTGCAATTAAATTCCAAATCTGAGCTAAGACGGTGGGAGGTCTTTTACTCTCTTACAAAAGCACCCTGGTTTCACTGCCCGAACCATGTGAATATGTGATCTGAATCGATGTAGTAATACTGCCATACTGGTGACTTGGTGAGACTATTCCCAGGTTTCGATGGATGCATGCAACAACTTTTTTCACAGTATTGAAAGCATTGTTTAGCCAATGAATCACTTGATTGATTCTGGTTCTTAATCCATGCAGCATCAGGGTTTGACCTATTTACTCTGGTATTTTCAGTTCTTTTTACTCGCTGCGTGTAATTTTGTTAATATTGGTCTGATTGATCGTCCCTCCTTTTCATTACCATGGTTGCAGATATCCCTGATGTTTTGAATGAACTATGATATCAACTCCAAAATCCTACTAACTACTAACTCTGTAGTAACTGCATTGCCCGCTCCTTGTCCCTTGCAATGCTGTTGCTCCGAATGCTAACGTTGAGTCTACCAATTTTTTTCAAATTACCTTTTAATTTCCATAGACTTCTCTCTACTTATGTTAGTAGTAAACAGGTTAATTCTATTGTAACCCAAGGGCAAAATGGCAAGTTTGCACACTTCATTCAACTCCAACGGTCAAATAAAAAGAAAATAACTGAATTTCATCTCTCAAGTGTTCTTAAGGTTTGTGGAAGTAATGAAGCTTTGCAAGGAGGAAAACAACTTCATTGCTTCATAATGAAACTTGGGTATCAAACAGATTTGGTTGTAATGACTTCCTTAGTTGATATGTATTCAAAGTGTACTAGCATTGATGAAGCTCGTTGTGTATTTGATGAAATGCCTGAAAGAGATTTAATTGCGATGAACACAATGATATCTGGGTTCTGTCGATGTGGCTTTATATGGGATGCAATTCATTTGTTTCACAACACGTTTGATAGGGATGTTGGGTCATGGAATGCTTTGATATCGGGGCTTGCGCAGAACTCAGATAGTGGGAGTGCTCTTTTTTACTTTAACAAAATGCGATTAGAGGGATTAAGAGGGGATCTTATGACTATGGTTAGTGTACTTTCGGCTTGTGCTGATATGGCTGCGTTGGTTAATGGTAAGCAAGTTCATGGTTTGGTGATTAAAGATGGGTTTGAGGCATATATTCCAGTTGGGAATGCTACAGTTGACATGTATGCGAAAAGTGGGCGTATGGATGATGCATGTTTATGTTTCAAGAATATGCCATTGAAGAACATAGTCTCTTGGACTTCTCTTATTATGGGTTTTGGGAAACATGGTCTCGGACTGGAGGCTCTCAGAGCATTTGATCAGATGAAGAAAGAGGGTATTGTACCTAACAGAATCACCTTTTTGGGTGTCCTTTTTGCTTGTAGTCATGCAGGATTAGTAGATGAAGGATGGAAAAACTTTAATATTATGGTTAGTACATACTCTATGACCCCCTTGATGGAACATTACACATGCATGGTAGATCTTCTCGCACGCTCAGGTCGTGTAATAGAGGCACTTGAATTCATTGAGGCAATGCCAATCAAACCAGATGCAAAAATTTTGACGGCATTTCTTAGCTCATGTTGCTCTTATAGGAATGTTGAGTTAACAAGAAAAGTTGGACTGCGATTACTTGAGTTGGAACCTGAAGATGCTGGAGCGTATGTATTGTTATCCAATTTTTATGGTCTAGTTGGGGACTTGGAAAGTGTGGCAAAAGTTAGAAGGTTAATGGTAAGTAGGGGAGTAAGGAAGGAGAAGGCTTGCACGTGGATTGAGATCAATAGAACTGTCCATACATTTGAGTCTGGAGATAGATCTCATCCTCTTTATAATGACATTTATAACTACTTGAAGAATTTAGTTGAGAAGATGAAAACTTATGGGTATGTGCCAAAAACCAGTGTGGTTGTGCAGAGTGTGGATGAGCACACAAAAGAAGACATACTTCTCTGTCATAGTGAGAAGCTTGCAATTGGACTCGGTCTCATCAGTACACCCCAAGGGGCACGCATCACAATCGTTAAGAATCTTCGAGTGTGTATAGATTGTCATGCAGCAACAAAGCTTATCTCAAGAATTGAAAGGAGAGAAATTGTGGCAAGGGACTCGAACCGATTTCACCGATTCAATAACGGAGTTTGTTCATGTGGAGATCATTGGTGATGGTCACGATTAGACTAAAATACACTTGACATCCTCAACAATGTGAGATGAAGTTTGCATGAGTTATCCCAAATAGTATTGAAGCTGTGGGACTTGACTTGTATGATAATTCAGGTTATACTACTGCTTCAATGTCTTCGATGAGTGGGAGGAGGCAAAATAATTTTACCCATGAATCAGAAATATGTAAGCTGTTGCACAATGGGTTAGTATCTTGAGAAATTGCAAAGTTTTGACTTTGTACAATTATGTCAAAGACAGGGATTCTATGATTAGAATATCTGCTCTTTGTTTCAAATATGCATGTATTGAGGTGAAGCGTCTATTAAATGCAGTGTTTAATCAGAAGCCCATTGTGATCTACAGAGTTTAGTTGTGGCTGAGACTTTCGATGAGATAATTTTCAAAGGTCAGCTTGTAGGGTAATTGGAAGCACCATTTTCTTGAGTTGAGCTAATAGTGATCCTGAAAAGTGATATACTGTTCTTTCTATCCTCTCCTAATAAGTTGTGCCCTGTTTTGATCAGGAATCTGACACCATACGAGAGAATGAACCAAATTTGTGGCCATCATCTCCTAATGAAAGATTTAATACTCACAGAACCATGAGGTTGTGCCTTCAACTTGAGTAGGCTTGATGACTCGTGAATGTTGAAGAAGTGAGTCCTACCCAAATTGAAGTATGAGGTACTAGCTACATCTCCAGTAGTACACATGCACACATTTATGAACATAATGCAAATGAATATATTATTTCTGCAGCTCTGTCAAAATCAAACTCCTTTAGAATTTGGCATGCGATCTCACCATTTTTACATAACAGTAACTTAGAAGTTGATCTTGATCTCAAGTATGGTGCACTATAGCATATTAGGTTTATGAGCTACGGGTATGTAGGTTGTAACTGGAGAAAACAATCTTCTCTTTTACCTAAGTTTATTGGTTCTCCATCAATCTACCATCCCGATAGTTGATCTGCAGTCCAACTATGCAGCTTCAAGAGTTTGCTTGTAGCTTACGCACAGTACTGTACACATGCTCAATTTAGGTGATGGAGATGGTTGAAATCTTTTAATTCTAAGGGAAAACTAGCAGCTTGGTTTTCTGTCTAGCTTCTGTACAAGCTTACAGTAGTAAATGGCTGATGATTCTTTGTCAGATCAGACACAGAGATTTTATTCTCTAGGTAAAAGTTAGTAACCTCCCATTTCCTTCATTTATACTTGACACCCGAAAGAAACTCCCCAAGTACTTAGGTAAAGGGTAGCAGGAACTTGAGTAACTCCATTCAATTGATGGTAAAAAGTAAACAATGTTTCAAGGACATTTTCAGCCCTCTTTCTTATGTAAAAAAATAATGCATTGGCAATTGGGTAGAATATATACCCAGTTGCCTGACTTCTGATAAATATCTACGTAATGATAAATCTCGGGAAAGCAGACATTTGTTTATATATTTGTATTAGTTATGTTTTCACACTGGATTAAATTGTTGCTCACACAACGTAAACCATAGGCTGAACATGGATCAGTGTATGCTTGTTGTGATTAACATGTATTCGTTTATGGGAGGAGCCACAGCTTGAAATTATACTGAAAATCCAATTTTTTTTTTGAAGAAAGACCAAACAGAATAACAACTCTCTACTCAGAGTTTTAGATATTGAAGGGATAAATTTTTCCCGATGAAATTCTTTCTGGCATGGAGATCATCTTTATTCTTCAATACCCATACTTAATATTTATCCTTTCCACGATGTAGTGAATTCTCAGGAGGTAATCTGCAAAACAGGCTTCCAAATTCCCTAATACATTTCATTTAACCAAGTTTGGAGTTCTCTGTTTCGTCAAATATTTGTGATTTCTGTACATTTTATGGGAATTTCTTATGGTATTGGATGTGACTGTGGGAGCTATATGCATGAAACTTATAAGATAAAAAAATCAAAATGATATTTTCACTATCTGAATCTACTTTTATTGCTTTTGCGTGACACAGTGCATCTGGATGACATGTCAAGTGATAGGTGACATCTGCATCCTTGGGCATTATGGCATAGTAAGAAACTTTGAAGCATAATTTGGTCCAGTAAAATGTTCTACCAGTCAGTACATCACAGTGGTTTCATTAGATGCAAAGTTATTGCAATTTGCAGTTTGAATCCCCTAGCCTTTATACAGCAGTCATTTCTGATTTCTGACTTGTGCGAAAAAAATACTGAATCTCATGCCGGCAAGGCAACAATGTTAGCACATGGGAAAACTTTCTCAGTTTCTCAATCTGGGTCTTGATATCATTCATAACGTCAAATCCCGATAATGATAGATTACGCCTTATATTTTTCAGATTGAACAGTACCGATCATGTCCAATAATAAGGACCGCGCATCACATCCCTGCCAAAAAGAGAGAAGATGCATAGATGATATTAATATTTCATGGTGGCAGGCATGGGTAGTCTTCTCACAAGTTTTTCAGCTTGTGGACAAGTTCTCATATAGAAATTCTTACTTAGTCCTTGTTCATTGCAAACCCTGCCGACTTCAAAAACAATCCAAGAACACAATGCTTGCGTTCATACATATTCATAGCCAAAAAGACCAAAGTAGTAGATATTTAGCACAAAGGATAAATTACAATGCACATTGATATACAGGTTTGAAGGAAAGCAAGTGGGGAAACATGATGGTCTGCACTATCTTATGGTGTTTCTCTTTTCTTTATTCAGAGTGAAGGAAACAGAAGCGGATGAGCAAGGACTTGTCAGGAACTCAGCATGTTTATCTGGTCCATCTGGTAACAATTTTTCTGTAAGCAACTTTTTTATATACTACGAAATGCTGGCTTCATGCTTCCATCATTCATTACTATTGACTAATGAGTATTTAACCCCATGTGTACATGTACATGGATAAGAAACCAATTTGCTAATATACCTTGTTATGTATCAGCATTCAGCAATACCACTATGATCTCCACTTCATGTGGTCTGCCTTTGTACCTGCCAACCATGAAGATAAAAAGATTGATACACCTTCTTGCATAAGCTTCATTGTCAAACCTGTTAAATGGTCCACACGTTTTGCTTCTACTGTAACCCAACTACAACAGTAACTATCACACTTTTGCTTCAGCTTCATGAAATCTTATCAATCAAACCATGATTTCATGCATACACTTCACTATATAAGTCCATGAGATCTATTGCAAAATCTCACTCCTACCTTAAGCAATCTAACATCACTAGCAAGTTCTCATGGCTGCCTGTATTGAACCTGTGAATGTTCATAGAAAGGAGATTGTGTTTGTCAAACCATCACAACTTACACCTTCAGACATTCTTTCGTTCTCTTCTGTCGACAATGATCCCAATCTTGAGATCCTTTGCCAAACCATCTATGTATATAGAGCTAATGAAGATTTACCTATTACTAAGGCTGATTATGGAAGCTTGAAATCACATAACCCTAGCAATAAACTTGATCCAGCATGTGTGATTCAAGAAGCTTTATCTAAGGTCTTAGTTTACTACTACCCTTTAGCAGGGAAGCTCAAGAGGAACAAAGGTGATGGAAAACTTGAAATCAATTGCACTGGAGAAGGAGTGCCTTTTTTAGTAGCAACAGCTGATTGCACCCTTCAATCCCTTCGATATTTTGATGGGAATGACGTCGAAACTGCCAAGCTCTTTGTTTTTGAAGTGCTTGGTGATGAGAATGCTGGTACACACCCTTTGTTGATACAAGTGACCAAGTTTGCATGTGGAGGATTCACAATTGGTATGGGATTATCTCATTCAGTTTGTGATGGATTTGGTGCAGCTCAATTTTTCCGAGCCATGGCTGAGTATGCTAGTGGCAAGGTCGAGTGCACTGTGAAGCCTGTTTGGGCGAGGGAAAGGCTAGTTGGTAGAGTAATTGTAGACGAGCTCATACAACCATTTATAAATAAAGATTCCTTTGCAACTTCACCCTTTCTGCCAACCACAGACTTGGTCCATGAATGCTTCAACTTGAGCAGTGATACTATAAGAACACTCAAGCTTCGCTTAATAGAAGAAAGTGGCGACAGTGGTAGTGGTGGTGGTGATTGTGAGGGGCATAAGGAGAACTTTACTGTTCTAGAAGCGTTGAGTGCTTATATCTGGAGGGCAAGATTCAAAGCCTTAGAGTTGAACTTAGATGGAAAAACTACTCTTGCTTTAGCATTCGGGATAAGAAGCCACTTGCAGCCACCTTTGCCTAATGGTTACTACGGAAATGCTTTTGTATCGTCGAATGCAGTTTTGATGGGGAAGGACTTGTTAGAGAGTCCTCTGTCTAGAGTTGCAATGTTAATTAAAGAAGGGAAGAAAAATGCTTCTAAAACTGAGTACATACATTCATGGTTGGATATTTTGGAGAGTACAAACCTGCATAGGAAGACGATAGAAGCAAACGGTGCATTTACGGTGCTAACAGATTGGAGGCAATTGGGTCTCTTTGAACAAGTAGATTTCGGCTGGAATGACGCAGTTAATGTGATCCCAATTCCATGGAAGATGTTTGGCTATGTTGATCTTTGTATCTTCTTGCCACCATGCAAACTGAATCCCTCCCTGAAAGGTGGGGTAAGGGTACTTGTGTGCCTGCCTAGAACTGCAATGTCGAAGTTTAAAGAAGAAATGGACGCTATTAACCTAGAGTTTGAAGTGTGATTCGCAATAAGTTTTTGGCGATGGACAGCATGTTATAATATGTTTCGGCTTTTACATATTGATGTAAGAAGTTGTGATATTTAATTTCTGTCATCTTCTGTGTGTACGAGGTTTGTAAAGCTAAGGAAATGCTTTACAACCGAATTTGAAATACTAGACTTTGCAACTAGAACATCAATACATCATTTTTATTTCAACTCTTACCATAACATTTGAGACGAAAAATTCTGAACTTCAGAATAAATAGGTGACTAAACACAGACTGTAAGACAAAAAGCCCAAGAACTGATTACTACGTTTAAAAAATGAACAGCAGGTGACTTTTGGATGTTCTAGTACTTTCTAAAAGTCAAATTTAATCGACCTGGACGAAGATCTGCTTCATCAGCAAGAAATCTTGGCGCCGAATCTTTAACAATAGACGGCACGCCATGAAAAATAAGTCTAGACTTGCCACCAAATACTAACACATCACCCGACTTCAGTTCAACTTTTTCAGCCTTGTCAGCATCTCTGTCATCCCCATACAAAAATTCAGCCGAATCTCCAATGGAGAAGGACACAACAGGTAGTCCATTCTTAAGGCTTTCCTGGCTCTCGTCTACATCCTGCTCACAGTTGAAAAGAAAAGTGAAAAACTTTATTAAAATTTAAAATAAAAGGCAATTAAAAGTACCGGTGTGAAATTTTATTAAGAAAGCATATTAACAATTTCTAAAACAGCCAGAGCAGATGCAAGTTCATCATAATATCATATTCTTAGGATTAGCAAACATGAAATTTTCATTTATATTATTGCCAATTTTTGGTAGATAAACTGATATGTGAAACTACTAGGTCATAATTTCAAAATATTTAACCAAACCGTTAACAGGGATGTCCAAATGATTCATACCACACTACCACACATCTTATCATTTTAAAGATGAAAGTAAGAAATCAACAAGTTCATTTTAAAGCCCTAGATCCATATACAAGGAAATCCAAAACAAATTTTTTTTTTGTAAGACAACCTCGTTAACTTCATTTTTACTATATATATTGAGGATAAAAGACTCAGTAATAGTGCTCCCAGTTTATGATTTATAACTCATAAAGTCATAAACAAGGTACATGCAGTAACAACCCCCACATATATAATATATTACAAATCAATGAGCTTTGGAAAATGTAAACCAGGAAACCTGACTTCTGATTCACAAGTTCACCAACCATGAGTCCTTGATCCTTAAGTTGTTTTCATACAAAAGCATTATCAAATACAAAAACTCATTACAGTACATAACATCATTTAAGAAGCATACATAATGAAGATAAGTATTACTAGTTTGACATCATTGTTTAACCCCAAAGGAGAGAAACAAGAGAAAGAACAGAGATTAACCACAAACCTGATGTAATCCAAGCTTCCCACTTTGCGCATAGAAATTGACAATACATACATCCGGCTCCATCCAAGGAATCGCATCAGCTGGATTTCTTATACTAGATTTTCTCGAGAAAAAAGTAGAACCTCTAATAATAGCATGGGATGCATGAATTGCCTCACCGACCAATTTTTTAAATGTGTCTGGGATAGTAGGAGGTTTGGCCCCATCAATACACCGAGATTCTTCATATGACTTTGTCTGTGGATCCCAACTTTTTCCAAGGCACATCATCTGTAGAGACAGCTTTGCTCCATCACTGTAACCAGGCTGATAAAAGCCACCATGGCCCACCCCAAGTTCTCGACATTTCTTAACAATGTTAATCTGAAATAGTACATGTATAGGATTCAGTCAAAAGAAGGTCAAATTAATAGATGATTTCAAAAGAAAAACAGGTAAGCCACTGCTAATATTATAGATTATTTACAGTGTAATAAACTCATAATCTCACTGTCCAAGCTCTATAATAAAAGGGTCTGAGTCAAATCCACCAACTGAAAAACTTTATGACCACGGTAATGATTACCTAAAACTTGAATCATATACCTATGCACTACCAATTGCAACACATTTAGTAAAACATGGGCAAGAAAGATTCGAAAATTAGGGTGAAAGCCCGCACCTGATCTGCATGAGTGATGAAATTCCTCAGAAGTACCATTCCAGGCCTCAATATTACATGCCCTTGCATTGAACGCTCAATATCCTTCCGCTTTTCTTTGTTCGTTTCTAAAAGAGAACGTTTTAGGACAACAGTACTGTGTTTCTTTGGACATATATCAAATGTGGTAATAGTCTGCGTTTTACCAACAACATGATCCGAGCAGCTAGATTCCCTCTTTGGTGAAGCTTTTCTAGCTTGAGGTATTCTATCTGTACAATGTTCAGGACTCTCATGTAAGCTAACTTCATCCTGTCCATGGTGAAGTTTTCCATGGTGAAGTATTCTAGTCTGCGTTTTAACTCTCATGTTGAGGCTATATTCTTTCCATGGTGAAGTTTTCATTGGCTGAGTTATTTCATTTTCACTACTGTCAGAACTACTGTGTAACATAACTATATCCTGTGCAATTTCGAAAGGTCCAATCGTGGTTACAGAACAAACTTCAAATGGCATAGAAGAAGTATCATCAACTGGTGCACAAACATTATGACGCACTGCAAAATTTGACAATGTTGTGCCAGGAGACCTCCCCATTGGAGATGGCCTACTTCGTTCATCACAAGTATCAACTATTGATGCATCCTGGGAATTTCTTGAACCACTGCCCTCCACAACACCCATTGAACTCCATCCCTTGAGAGGTCTTTTGATATATGATGATCTTCCCTTACTATTTGCAGATATGGAAGTAATTCCCTGTTTGTACATATAAACATAATTAAAAACACGAAAACCATGTAACCTTTACTCTAAAGCTCCTTCAATTCATAATATAAAAGGTTCTATACTGTCATTGATGTTCGTAGGAAATTTTGATTCTTAATACATTAAAATTACAAAATATCACCAAATAAAAAAGCTCAGTTACAAGAAAAAGTGGAAAATTTACCCAGAATAACAAAATTCAGATATCCCAAATATCAATTCTCATGTTGTCATCAATCCCATTCATAACATTAAACTTAGAAGAAGAAAAAAAAACACCTTAAATTTAAGCTTCACCCATTTTTTATGGAAATTGAAAAAACCAAAACATAGAAAAAGGAATCTCACCTGGTTCTGTTGATTTGGTGATTCACTGTTTGAACCAGAAGGAGATCTTTGTAGATTGGAAAACCAACCACGACCTCTTCTTTGATTTTGATTCATGTTACTACCAAAGTTGTAAACTTAATAGGGTCTCAAACTCCACAAAGAGAAGAAACTATTTTTTCTGGAACAAAAAAGGATTACTTTAAAAAAGAAGAAGAATAAATCATTTTCTTGGGAATCTTAAAAGACTTTTGCTTTTGAATGCTTGTTTCCAACACAAATTGATTTGATGAACCACCGCTTGGATTCAAAATTTGTGTCGGTTATTGAATCAAAAATTAAGAGTCGGTTATTGAATAAAAAACCAAAATTGGCCCAAAACAAATATCCAATTTTGTGTTCCATTGACCACAAACTGACCAAAACATGAGAACACAGTGATCTATTGAATGTTCATATCCAACATAAAAAGTACAATGGAAGATAAGAATCCAACTATCCAAGCCGTAGTTCTCAGTTTTGTATGGCATATAAAGAAACTCAGATATGGGGAATAGTAGTAAAACCAATATACAGTAATTGATGCACACTCACTTGGGATGAACATAGATAAAATACCCAAGAGAAATACAACTTAAAAGAGTTGAGATACAATTTCATTCATTTGTGAGTTAGCTGGAATAAACAAATTGTCAAAAGAATCACTTCAGAATCTGTAATACAACTATTATGATTAACTTATACGGAGAAACAGAAAATATAACAAAAACAAAATTTTGCTATCGCCATTGTTACAGAGCATCAACTTCTGATAGAGACACCGGCAAGGCCCAAATAGCTTTTCGCCTGTTGATAAAACAACTGTGCTGGACCATGATGTAAGCTCTTACCATTTTGCAAGCTTCGCATGTAGAAACAAACTATTTCCTGTTCAAGTTCCCAAAAACAAGTGTTAAAACAACTGCACCTAGCTATTATATAAATGGCATGGTTTTTGCTCCACTCAATGAATATTACAGGGGAGTGGATGAGTCAAGGAGAAAAAAGAACACCATCCATTATGCCCAGGAAATGAAACACTTTCAAGGTTTTCAGTATCAGTTGTGGTGTTTAAAGAAGAAAAGAGAAGACATACCTTTTCCTCTTAGTTCCAGGAACAATCAATCCTCGTTTCTCAAGGCTCTTGAATCGATCCCGTGTTAGGGTGCAGCATCCCTTAGCAAATAAATAGGAAACATGTTAGATGTTGCCCATGAACCACAAGACAGGGAACAGTAATACCCAGTAAATGTGTGCTTGTGAGGAGGAGAATGATGAACGAACCTTTAGTTTACGAAGGGAACCTGTTATTTCTTCAGATAATAGAACCTGGGATGGGGCAGGCTCAAATCTGCAATGAATAACTTAAGGGTTCAGCTTAAACTTGCAGGATGATAACAAACCCTAATGATATCCTACTATCTATATTCTATACACCAATAACAGAAAAAGAAAATGTTCTTGTTTTCAGATTTATGATAAAAATCCAAGAAACTGTTTCCAACAATATCAAATGTGAAGAAAAAACAAATGACCTACTTTCACAAGTTATCTCAACTAACAAAAATAATACAAGCAATATTTACTAAATACAGGAATTTTAATCAAGTGAAGCAATAATTACTTGTTCCTTCCCAGGCGAGGTGGCCCCAATTTACGTCTTTCTTCCTTAGCTACAGCACGTCTGAGATGCTTTTTTTGTTTCTCCTCATCATCTTTAGCTATTTCTTCCATTATATCTGGTAAGCTACAGGCATAACAAAACAAACATAAATACATTGTTCAAAAGTACTTAACTAAAAATATTGAACACTGGAATACCTGTCAATCTCTTTAGAAAGTTTCTCAATTTTCTTTGCCTCTGCTTCTGTTTTCTGCCTTTCTCTGCGTCTAATTCTTCGATTCAGCTCAACTCGAGTCACTCTCTTTGTTTTGGAAAACCTGTTGAATAACCATTGAAACCACAAACAAAATAAGTTTCACACAATTTCTGAATCACAAAATTGAATAATTACATATCTTTATGTCAACTTGCATATGACCTGTTGGAACCAGACATCTTCACGAGTCTTGCAAGTTGCAACACAAGAAAAAGAAAATGACAAGTCTATTCTCTAGTTTGTTATCTCAGAACATATGTTAGCTTACTTCTTGCCTCAAAGTTATATTACACGCATCCAGAATGAGTGCTTTTATTTTGCTCATGGGGGATTTTTCAATGAATTAATAGACATCCACTCGTAAATTGTGGAATCATTTAAGACCTTGTTATTCCTATTCAGTCGATGACTCCACTCGTGATTCTTGCCAAGCCTACCATGCCCAATTCTGATGTGCAAATATATTCTTTCTATTTCAACTTCGCCGGATCTTAGAAACAGAAAATACACTCAGGCAATTATGCAGTAAGATTTGAAATAGAAATACATCCCAGCTGTTCGAACCCTCTTACTGTTTAAATACGTATAAATAGTATAGCTCTAAAGTTCTCTTTCATGCGGTTAAGAGTTTTGAAATATGACTGCTAAAGCAGCCGGATATTCAGTCTCAAATCTTATTGGCTTCATGATAGACCACTTCCCACACGTCCCTGCTATTAAGCTTATTGCTTCTTGACTCAAATGTAATATTTCACACATCCAGAAAGAGTGATTCTTTTGTTCACGGGGGCTTTTTCGATGGATTATCACACACAAAAAAAAGTGCAATCATTTAAGATCTTGTAATTCCACTCATGATTCCTTCCATGCCCAATTCTGATGTGCAAATAGAAATAGATATACTCAGGCGATTATGCACTAAAGATTTTAAAAAGAAATACATCCAACAGTTCAAACTCGCTTACGGGATGAAATAGTTAATTACCATATAGCTCTAAAGTTCTCTTGAGGTTAAGAGTTTTATTTCATTAGACTCTGCTAAAGAAACCAGCTATTCAGTCCGAAATCTTGTTTGCTAAATGATAGACCAAAACCCCAGTGTCCCTGCTCTTAAGCTTCTGATCCATACTGAATCATCAAATGGTGTGTGAAGCCTTAAAATTCATTCATTTGAGTACCCTCACAAATTTCAACTCAAAATAGAACGACTATGTGAATCCTAAATATTCTTTCATTCAAGTCTCCTTAATGAAACGTATTTGCCATTTCAGTCACTTGTCAAGAAGAAAAGAAATGCTCAGATATTTTTGGTGTCTACTTAACAACAGCATAGACCATCCCTTCATCGAATGGTTTAAGTTCAAAAGTAATGAAAATCAACAGCACAAATACAATGCTCAAGAAGACTGTACAATGTCCTTTCCTGTAATCAATGATGTCACGTGGTTCTCTAAATAAAGAGGTTACAGGAGCAAGAACTTACTGGTTTTTCAGATGATGAAAACTGAATACAGAAATCAGAACTATAAAAACTAAAAGAGCAAAAGCAAAGAAAAGGAAAGAAAATAAACCTGTCAGCTGCAGTATCACTATTCTCCAAATTCTCTTCATCCATAGCATCTTCTTCATGATCCGAACCAAGAATATACAACTGTAAGAAGTTCAAGATATAAAAATCTATGTGCAAAAAAATACTACATATGGCTCAACGGAATATCAACCCAGAAAATTTGTACTACAATCAAACACCAAGAACTCTAGAAGTGCCAAAAACACTGGCCCACTAATTTTGATGCCCCATCTGGAAAATCAAAGACATCGTGGAACCCATTCAACATGTAAGATACTTAAATCCTCCTAATGTTCAAGGTTAAAAGTTGCATAAAACAACTATTAAACTTGTCGTAACTTTCTTTATCAAATGAAATGCAAATTGATTATATAAAACAGAAGTAAACAAGACTCACACTTTCTTCATCAACAACTTCACTAGAAACAGTTAAAGGAACTGGTTGAGGCCCCAACTCATTTTTGTATATTTTTTGCATTTCCACAGCAACTGCAGAAGCCAATGCATCCTGAAACAATAGCAACAACAACAAAATGGTTTTCTTTTTAAGTGGGTATTCCTTATAAGCAGTAAGGACATTTTTTCCAGGGAAAAAAACAACACAGATTTAGAGAAGAAAGAAAAGAAGAATGAAAACCTGATGAGCTTCAAACGAAGGATTAAATGAGCATCCAGGTGCCTCAATTTCTACTGCTGGAATAATAGAGGGCTTGGCCTTCTGCAAAAAACACTTTAAGAATTAGAAACAATAAAATAGGGTCTACAAACTTTAGAAAACTTTTATTTTATTT
>JABWDY010039267.1:1780-12955 GCA_013358455.1 Thalictrum thalictroides | reverse complement strand
TCACAAACTTCTCACCTTGAACTCCTTCTCAAGGGTTTCCACTTCACTTGTCTTCAACAAGATGAACTCACATCAAAGGTCACACCTTTGGTAAAGGGGTTTTTCTCTCTTAAAGAACTCACTAAATGAGAAAAATAGAGAAAGAAAGATTGAAGCTCTTTATGGGTTAATACACTACCCATTAACACATTCACTCATTCTCACTAGGATAGAAAGGATTGAATTGAGTGAATGGAAGGAAAATGATTGATTTTTCTTTTGAAAACCTCTCTCATAAAGTTAGGGTTTTCTCTCTTGAAAACTCTTGAAGAAATAAACAAAATCCTTAAGAAAACCATTTTGATGTGTTGTTTTTATAGTCAAAACCCTAAAAGATCCATTGGTCAAATTCAGTTGACCAACTAAGGTTTAACCAAGAAAACCGGAGGAAACTAGACCGAACCGAAGTAGAAAACCAATATTTCCCGTCAGTCAGTCGACTGACTGCATAATTACCATTTGTGCCACTTTAAGTCAGTCGACTGACTGTATAGCGATGTCATCCCTCAAAGGGTCAGTCGACTGACTTGAAAACCCTAAATCAACAATTTGTCTTCAGTCGACTCAAGAAGGAATCAGCTGCCTACTTGACCTGCCTGCTTGACTCGGTTTTTGCCCGGTTTTGCTCGGTTGTCGCCGATAGCTTCCATTCTTGATGTCTTCAGCTTTAAAGCCTTCCGGACACTTATACAACAAGCCCTGAACCTAATACAAGGACTCATAACTTTACATCACATGTGAAATGTCCGTTTTACCTTTAATTTGTTTGTCACAATTCACAAGATATAGCATTTACAATCTCCCCCTTTGGGAACTTATGACAAAAACAACATATGAATATACACAATACATGTTTATATAGAAATACAAAACAATTATGAGTCACTTGAAGGCAACAGTTCCCCCTTAACCTTTGTTCCCCCTTAGTATGTATTTGTAGATAGAATCTTGAAAACAAACTCACATACTAGGGTTGAGGTTAGACAACACATATATAAACAAGAAATAAAACCATCACTTATGAGATAAGATATCAACACAACTCTTCTCCCCCTTTATGCATAAATAAAAGCATAAAAAACATATCAACCATCAACCTATATTCATATATCTCTTCTCCCCTTTTTTGTCAAAAGTTGACAAAGGGTCTTTGCTCAAACATAGAAAAGATCTCAAGTGATATCCAACCATGAACAACCACTGAGAACATGCTGTAAGGAGAGTTAGCATAACCATAAAGATAACCAAATGAAAAACCAATTGATAAAACATGAAAGAAACAGGGTTAGCCAACTGAGATATATGGTATCATGCTAAACACACACAACAAGATATACAGAAAGATTAAGAGTGTGTAGCATAAACTAAACTGATGTGCACCGCATATAAACATAACAGGATATCAACAAAAGATAAAGAATATAAACCCTGATATCATGTATATATGGACCATCCATAGCAAAAGATATAAGATATGAAAAAACATATAAAACAACCATATCATGCTATAGAGTGAAAAACTAAATCAATATAAGCAAAAACATCAGTTTTTCAATGTACACATCAAACTAAAACTAAACATATCAATTGATACAAAAAACCAACTGATAGTTATAAAAAGAAAACAGCTGAACATGCAAATGAAAACAAAACCTAGATATCGACAAAACTGACAAGGACTTCTAGACAACCTCAACAAGGGGACCTAATTGAAATTAGTTCGGTCATCATCGATCCTTGTGTGTTTCCATCAACCACTACTCAAACACCTGAACCACCTACACCCGGATGTCCACCAGAACGACCATCATCATATATATGTGAATCCGGATACCTAAGCTCATCCTCCTCTGTTGCCCTCCTCCAAACAGGTAGTTGGTGAAGCCTCAGGTCTCTACATAGTCACTCGTATCCTGTATCTGCCGACCATGAGCTGCAAGTGTGGCCTGTATATCATGTATGCTCAAAGTCTGCATGTTGACAACCTCCTCCATCCTGCCAAGGTAGTCCAGTACTCTATCCTCGAAATCCAGCTCTTCAGGTCCCTCAGGAATCTTCATTACCCTCTATGTCTTCTTGCTGAGTGCTTCCAATGCACTTACCCAAGCTGTAAACTCTCTCAGAATGCCCTCAGGAACCAGTTCCTTAATCAGAACACCATATGGTAATGCATTGTTTACTGCTCCATCAAATGCATTAGCCATCTTGTACCAGATAATAAAAATAACATCCAACCTTTCCCCAAGTGCTGCCCTCCATAGCCAAAAAGCCTCATACTTCTGTATCTCAGCAAGGGTGCCAGTCTTGCAGTAGACTGTACTCAACATGATCCTGTGAAGGATCCTCCACCTGGCACCCATCTTGGCCGTAGTAATCCCTCCAGAAAAAGGAAACATCCTGCCCCACAGAAGAAGCATCCCCTCATGCATCAAATCAGCATCTATACCCGGTGTCAGGCACAAGGGGTGTGTGACCCTGAACTCTGGTGGAGGTCTCTCAAAACCGAATCTCTCAGCTAAGAAATCAGGTGTGATCACAAAAACAGATCCATACAGATAAGTCTTGAAGGAAGGAGGATCATATGAAATCTCAGAGACATTGGGGTAGAAGTACTGAGAAGTCACCTTATGGGATTTGCTCTCAAAACCATTGAAAACAGATAAACCAGAAGAATACAGAATATGCTCTAGATCATAGGGCTCAAGATCTTCAACAATAACAGCGCTCTCAATGGATATGGGGTTGCGAGAAAACTTCCTTGTGAAGAGATCTTTGGCAGCAGGTGAAGGGTGAAGAAAAACAGAAGCTCCTTCTACAGAATGTGAAGGAAGAGAAGCAATAGATTCAGGAATAGCAGAAGAAGAAGAAGGATTATAGCTTCTGGCTATTTTTGGTGCCATAGAAAAAACAGAGTCGCAGAAACTTAGATAAAAACAAGATGAAACTGACAAACAACTAAACAGATAAGCAGATCTGAAGAAAAACGATGAAAAACAAAGAAAACTATGAACAGATTTGAAGAAAATTGAGGTTTATGTGCTTGTGTAAGAGTTTTAATGGAGATTGAGAGAGTTTAAATCGAAATTGGTTTTAGAAGAATGATTGAATTTGTTTTATAGCATACCGAAATCCAACTGGGTCATATCTGGCCCATTAAGAATAACTCATCAGTTGACTGAAGGCTATGTGGTCCAATAGAATTTTAAAGTGAGTCGACTGATGGTATGGATAAAAAAGAATTTTCAAAGCTTGAACTGTCAGTCGACTGAAGAGGAATTAAAGAACAGATTTATTAAGTGAGTCGACTGAAGGCTAGTAGATCCATAGGTGCAAATATAGTCAGTCGACTGAATAAGCCCATATCCAAAAAGAAACAGTCAGTCGACTGATGACCTGCTGCAACCCGATATACCGATAATTTCGATTTTTCTTCTAAAAACATCCATACTTTATCCAAACAGTTCCCAACCATCATGACAAGTTCAAAAACATAAACCGAGTATCACCGTCTTCCCGGTTTAGCACAAACTTCATTTGTTTCTCAAATCCATCAAGTTTTTTATCAAATCCACTAGAATTTGTAATTAAATGCCGATCAACATTTCTCTAAGTCACGTACAACTCAAATTCATCAAATGGATGCATCTTTCATGTTTGATAGGTAACACACATTGGATCTCAGTTTCGAGTCATCTAAGACACACAATCAATGCATGCAACAAGATATAACATATCATGAAAAACATATATGCATGGCAAAGCATAAGCATGATCACAAGATATAACATGAGACGTGCAACATGCGATTATGCAAACAAAAACAACAAGATAACAAAGAAGGCACTCAAGAAAGCATTGATCTCATAAGTTCACAAACAAAAGAAATGTGCCCATCACATAGGAATTAACATGATCTCAAATCATGCCCCGACTACGCCAACCACAAAGATACACGTGGTTTTCACTTGTATCGATGGCATGCCGACCACTTCCATTGATGTTCACTCACACTTATCATGTCTTTGAAATTATGGATCAAGACATTCACAGAAACACAACTAGATATACCAAACTTAAACCATGAACATGACAAGAATGCGATACCGACACGGGTAACCTTTTCATGTCATGATGAGACCAGGTATAAGAACGGATTACTTTAAGCACATAAGTTTCCTGTTACCTGAAACACTTAATATAAAAACGTGAAACACTGAAAACACATATATAAGAAATACAACTAAGTAAAACTTATATTTTTGCATCGCACTACTTGTCTCAACAAGTAACTGCCTACATACCTTAAACAAGGATATATATAAAGGGGTACAAGGGATCAGACGCCTCGTAGTTCGGTTAAAGAGTCCATTTAACACATAAGTGCCTATGAACCATAATAGGCACACCAAGTAACTAGGTGCTGGAAGGGATGCTAAGGTGCCTCAAAGTATAAGTCTTAGGCACAGATCGACTATGCCTAGTCATAGCAATGTGAAAGCTCTCATCAAGCATGTTACTTAGTAAATCCTCAGAGATACCTGTAACCTTAGCAACCGACTGAGGCTCCTTGACGTGACGATGGTACATGCGATTTCTAGGACAAGATCTGAAAGAACAGCTTCTAGAACCAATCCCTTGGTGAGAGGTTTTCACTGATAATTGTGCCTTTAGGTGGTCTTTCTCTTCTTTGAGTCTAGCCAAATCCCCAGTAAGAACATCAACTATTAGATAGGCTTCTTCCCTATCTTTTGTGACTTTAGCAAGATCATCAGTGAGTTCTTTGTGCTTTGAATCAAGATGTGAGATGAGTCACTTGAAGGCAACAACTCCCCTTTAACCTTTGCTCCCCCTTAGTACGTGTCTGTAAATAAAATCTTGAAAACAAACTCACATACTAAGGTTGAGGTAAGACAACACATATATAAACAAGAAATAAAACCATCACTTATGAGATAAGATATCAACATAACTCTTCTCCCCCTTTATGCATAAACAAAAGCATAAGCCTACCGATATAATTTTCAATGGATTTAAAAATTTATATTTTATGGATTTATTGGATTAAGAATTTATTTTGGGACACATGAATATTGAGTTTATTGAAAACAGATATTTAACTAAAGTTCTTGAGGGTATTAAGGTATTTGAATGATGGATATTGATGATATTTATGATTTTGTTATATAAAAGGATAGTTTGGTAAATCACAGGTTAAAGGAATGGACATAGATAGAAGTACTTATTGATGAGGGACATTAAAGTAATTTAAAATAGTGAAATGGTGGATGGTAGAGATTGTAATTGTTTCAAAAAGTAAGGATTGAATAATGAGGGGGAATCATATTGATGATGTCAACAATTGGTAAGCATGTTTAATAAGGTTAAAAAGTCATATGGTAATTAAGAGGCAACAATTGGTTTAATATAAATGTTGGTGCAGAACTGCAGATCATAATTTTGGCCCATGGATTAAAAAACATGCGAGAAATCTAATGGTTGAGATTTTTATTTTGGTTTAGTGTTTAGGTTATAAAGGAAGTTTTTATTTGTTTCATTGAAAGGTTGGTGGAGCCATCATAGTAAATGAATGGAGAATGAAAGAGAAAGCTACAGGGATGGAGTAAAAACAGGAGAGAAAGCAAGAGAGGGGAACATAAACAAAAGTGTTTCTTTTAGAGAGAAAATAAGATAAATGAAAGAGGAATGTGGAGCACAAAAAACGAGGTTGGTTTCACAAGTGAGTGAAACCTCACCTTTTACTGATTGCTTTATGATTTGTTTGATAGGCATACTATTAGTAGTTAATATTTGACCAACGCACATCTTTGGGTGAAAGATTTAACTAAGCATATATGTGGTATTGTGGTAGTTAATTTTGGACAATTGTTTTTAATATAAATAGGTGTTAAATGTTTATATGTTGAGAATAAATTTTAAAAAGCAAGCCTGGAAAGGTGTTTAAGTTAGATTAAACATTTCTACGACACCTTTTTTTTTTTCGATATTGATTTGTACTATATATATAATGTTCACTGCTCAAAAGTTTTAATGATACTGTTGGAAGTCCTCCACTCCTCCTACAATATGAAGTTGTTCAATTATTGTATTAAATACCTATAGTAGTTGGATTTCAATTTTTTGTCATGAAATGCTTTGAATTATGAGAAAGTTTTTATATGCGAGGGATATTGGCGTGTGGTTGTAAACGTTAGATCTTGTTGACAAAAAAATAGTTGTGGTTTGGTTTTGGTTTACCTATTAATTTTAGTGGATGTATGCCTGGTTTAATGGTTATGTGCCTGGTTTAATGGCAGTGTGTCAATGCTGTCAATGAAAACGTTAGTTTGATGGTGGTGTGCTTAAGAAACAAAATGTTGTTGTAACTATTGTGTGCTAACAAAACGAAACAAACGACAAATGATAAATTTTCCTAGTTGCCACACAAGTCGGATTTTGAATATGGATCTGATCATGGATTAAATGTCTGTGTGAGACGAGATGGTTATCTTGGGTATTGTGTGCGCCCAATCTGAGAAATCTACACAATGGTGTCTAACTACTAGAGGGAGTGTGAATAGTCCCTTTTTAAAAACTACAAGCTATGTGATTCACAACACAGATAAACAGATAAAATAAATAAGCTAATGGGTAAACAAATGCGGAATAAAAGAACAGCCCAAAGCTAATCTATTAACAAGTATGCATAACCAACAAGCAAACAACATATAAAGGAAGGCTATGTAAGATGGTTGTAAACTCAACAATCAACTACTAACCAATCTACTAGTTCTTGGGTTCTTGTTCACTTAGGATTGAGTAAGAAGGAACTCACTCAATCCTTTGAACTAAGAAATCTCAATCCTACTTTTAGGTTGTTGTGGACTGCAAGGGGGTGACTGGGTGAGTAGAGAAAGAGGCACTCTCACCCTTTCCTATCTAACAATACAACCAACTAGAAGATTGGTAAGATGACTTGTAGAGAATCTAAACTATCAAATAACAAAGACATAAAGGTAAACTTAAAGACAAAGAAAGAAAACCACAACACCAAGATTATAGTGGTTCGGCAAGGTGTGCCTACATCCACTCTTCAAGCTACTTCCTTTGTATTAAGAAAACCCAAAGCTTAGGCTTGCCTCCTAACGCTCTACACCACTTCCCTATGATGTTGGTTTTACAAACTTGAAAGTTGTAGGAGCAATTCCCTTAGCTCCTAACCAAGTTTCCACCACTTGGGTTTGATAGTAGGGTTTAGTCACAATCACCCTAAGCTAGATTCACAATCTAGGGTTTTCACCAACTTGCTCCAAGAACAATAAATGGGTTTTTCTCTGTACAATCCTCTTAAAGGACAAATGAGAAAACTCTTGAGAAGCCCACTTTGGGTTTATAATAACACCCAATACAACAATCACTCAACACTCAAAAGGTTAGAAATGAATTGCTTGAGTGAAAAGAAGAAGATGGATGGATTTATCTCAATTTGCTTTATCTCACAAGCTAGGGTTCTTGCCTCTTGTATACTTAGAAAAACACAACCAAATCTTGAGTTCTAAGGTTTGAAGTGTTGTTTTTATACTCCCAAGAGCTAATAGATCTGTTGGTCCAAGTGTGTTGATTAAAAAACAACTTTTGAAGAGTGGGCCAAAAAATACAGAACTGGATCAGGCCTGAAATTACCTTCAGCCCGTCAATCAGTCAACTGAAGACCAACATCTTTGAAATACACTATAAGGTCAGTCGACTGATGATATAAGATTCTCAAAACATCAATTGATGATATAGGGTCACAAATCCTTTGAAGGTCAGTCGAGTGACTATATAATCATACATACACTTCCTTGGTCAGTCGACTGACTTGCAGGAACATACTGCCTTGATTTTCTAAACCCGAAAGTTGTCGCACGCTTCAAGTCTTGATGTCTTCAGCTCAGAAGCTTTACAAGGACACTCAAACCAAGATTTAGACCTATTACAAGGATTCATTATTAACATTACATGTGAAATGACCATTTTGTCCTTATTTGTCATAATTCACAAGATATTACATTTACACAATCGACTTCTGGCTGGGTACTGTGTGAGCCTAGTGGATTTGGTTTACGTTGGGTATTGTGTGAGCCCAATCGTATTGATTTTTCTTGGGTACTGTGTGAGCTCAATCGATTAGATTATCTTGGGTACTGCGTGAGCCCGATCGACTAGATTATCTTGAGTACAGTGTGAGCCCAATCGATTGGATTATCTTGGGTACTGTGTGCGCCCAATCGACTTTTATTTGGGTACTGTGTGAGCCTAGTTGGGTGTGGCTAGGGTGTAAACTTAGTTAACTAATATACACTGAAAATAAATGAAACAAACAAAAACGTAACATTAAGACACAATAACTCAATTTAGTGAAAACGGTTACAACACAGACATTTGGTTTGCATGTCTTACAACATGATAGTTGTGTGTGCGGCGATTACATGGAAAGTTTGTTTCACTGTTCTTTGGTAATTTCACTACTGGTCGATTTATTCAGTTTCTGAACATTGCTAATGACAGTGCAGGATGGTGGATCTCACTAACCTTTATGCAGGTTGACTCACCATTGCTTTTAAATGAGCCGGTAAGTTAGTTTATATAGTTTTATGGAAAGCATGTGTAGTTCAGTGGTTTTGTGGAAGTTAATGGTTAATATTTGTTTATTGATTGCGAATATTGTTGTGGTTATTTATTTCATTGTTTATTATTACTTCAGTTAATCTTCGTTGTAGGTAGTAGGTCACATTAATATTTATTGCAGGGTTGACCTACCAAAGCTACACTCACAAGTGGTAAGTGGGTAGTCATCTTAAATTATATTAATTGCAAAGCATGCGTAGTTTATCTGTTTTATCTGTTGTTAGCTTTGGTGATCTCTCCTTTTACGAGAGACACTCACACCAACATATTCAAAATGCTGACCCTCATTGTTTTTCTTGCAACTTGGGGTACGTCTCGGTCAGGCATAGATGAGGAGCGGTGTTGGAGTTAGTAAGACTGGAGTTGGAGTTGCATCTTGGAAATGAGGTAATTTATGTTTTGAAGTTGTTTATGATCCATGAAGTTAATGCTTTGAAAGATTGTGCCTGTCTGGGTTCCTAGTGGGATCGACTAGTTCACACCCTGGTTTTTTTGTTTTTTTGTGAAATTTTGCTATTTAGTTGGCGAATATTCATTTATAAAAAATTGGGGTGTGACAGATTGGTATCAGACCTTTAGGTTACCTTTGGCTGAAGAGAGTCTAAGAGATCCTCGGAATGTGGATAGAGTTGGGTGTTTCAGAAATGTGGAGTTTGGGTGTTTGAATTTTGAAGATATAAGTGTAATCTTTTTAAGGTTTTTATGAACTTGGGGTTCATACAAGAAGATGTTTAAAGCTTGATAGTGTAAGTGTAATCTTTTTAAGGTCTGTATGAACTTGGGGTTCATACAAGAAGATGTTTGAAGTTTGATGGAATAAGTGTGATCTTATTAAGGTTTGTATGAACCATAAAACAAGTAAGTCAGTAGGAGAATATCAACGATCTTGGGGATGCAAATTGATTACTAAGAGTTGAAGAAAATCACTAGACAAGTTAAGCGTATGATCAGGCAAATCACGATGACGTGATTTAAAAATGTAACAACCCAAATTTTCAAATGATTTAAAAATTTATATTTTATGGATTTATTAGATTGAAAATTTATTTTGGGACACATAGATATTGAGTTTATTGAAAACGGATATTTAACTAAAGTTCTTGAGGGTATTGTGGTATTTGAATAATGGATATTGATGATATTTATGATTTTGTTATATAAAAGGGCAGTTTGGTAAATTACAGGTTAAAGGAATGTACATAGATAGAAGTGCTTATTGATGAGGGACATTAAAGTAATTTAAAATGGTGAAATGGTGGATGGTAGAGATTGTAATTGTTTGAAAAAGTAAGGATTGACATAATCCCCACAGTTACAAAACCTTTGCCCGCTCATGGAGATTTAGTCCATTTGGTAAAACATACGTGCCATCACCGCGCCACCCCAGTCATACAACTCAATCTTTGGGGTGTCAAGTAAAGCTTCACACCAACCCAATTTGACACAACTATGCCCAATTGAAAATAAAACTCCCGACACAAAGTATGTAAAAAATGTTAAAACGTACTCATTCTCATCTATGGAGTCGGCCTCTAAAAAGTAATGCTTATCACGGGTACGAAGCATGTATGCACTCTAAAAAAACAATATTATAAAACCCTTAACTTTAATTATCATTCTTCCAGTACTCCATATGATCTATAAGCATAGAAAATAATCTACAAGCCTCATATTCATCCTCATCATGCGGAGTATAGTAAGGTACTATCTCCCCAATCCCAACACGTAAACCCATAAGCATAATAAAGTCAAGAGGGGTAAAGGCAATCTAACCAAGGGGTAAGTGAAGGTGTGTGTAGTCGCCACCAACACTCAAGTAGGGCAAAAATAAGTTGTTGATCACTCCTAAATGGCGTCAAAGACACAAGGGGTCCAAATGTCGTCGCTAGTATACGGGCCCGTACGTGTGCAAACGCATTTCCTATTTCTACTATATATTTCTACCAAGTCATTACGTTTGTCATTTTGCGTCTAAACGTCAACTTTTGCATAACCTACATCGTTGAGACATTTCATCACACTTTATATGCAAGAAAAATAACGAAATACAATGTAATTAAACACTTAAAAATTAAGTAAATTTACCTCAACATCATAGTTATTATCACTTAGATGTTGTCCCGTCATTGGTGCAAGCTCCCTTACCTGATAATCGGTGATCTCTTTCCATGGAGGAAAATCAAGTTCTTCGAGTTCAATGGGTTGATTATCATTATTTTGATTGTGCGCAATCGAACTAGTTCTTTGATATATATTTTTAAGTATTTTGCCTCCTAATTTCCTATTGAGGGCCATTTATACAAGGAAAATGGAGCTTTGGTAATCAACAATGGTGTATGTGATGGAGAAGAAAGAAAGTTAACTGTGATGGGTACTGGATGCTCAATCAATTTTGTTAAAAAATGTCGATTTCATGTTCCACGCCAGTCAGACCTATGTGGAGAAGAAAAAAAAAAAATTCGTGGAACA
>JABWDY010039265.1:33246-43279 GCA_013358455.1 Thalictrum thalictroides | reverse complement strand
TTTTTCTACATAAATGTGTATCGGTAGTTGATGTCTAATTGTCATAATAACAAGCGTGTCAGAAATCTGCCCTTAATAGGATTGTGTTATAAGAGTCATTTGCTAAAAGTTGTATTGGGTTGCAGTTGATATCAGATGCAGAAATACTACATGCGGCTCCTTATCATCAGTTGCTTGCCACAAGTCAAGAATTTCAGGTCCTTGTCAATGCCCATAAAGAAACTGCTGGCTCTGAAATGCTTGCCAATGTTGTTCCTCCCGAAAGAGCCGCAAATCCTGTCAGGGAGATCAAGAAAACGCGCGATGAAAAACATCTAACAACACCGACAGGAGATCAATTGATTAAGATAGAAGAAAAAGAAACAGGGGATTCTGGTTTAAAGCCTTATGTACAGTATCTATGTCAGAACAAGGGATACCTATACTTTTCCATTGCATGTCTTGGTCACTTAACATTTATGGTTGGCCAAATATTACAAAACTCTTGGATGGCCGCTAATGTTGAGAACACTCGTGTTAGTGAAGTACAACTAATTGTAGTATACTTGGTTATTGGAATCACGTCCACTTCAGTATTGCTTGTTAGATCTTTATCTATAGTTGCTTTAGGAATGCAGTCATCGAAGTCTTTATTCTCTCAGCTATTGAACTCTCTATTCCGTGCACCAATGTCTTTTTATGACTCTACACCCTTGGGAAGGATACTAACTCGGGTAAGACTATTCACTCTAGGACTTGATATCGGTTTTATAAGGGAATAATTGTGACGAATCTCAAGTTTCTGTCACTTATACAGGTTGCTTCTGATCTGAGTATTGTCGATCTCGATGTACCATTCAGCTTACTTCTGTCAGTTGGTGCCACCTTAAATACATATTCCAACCTGGGAGTATTGGCTGTTGTTACCTGGCCAGTCCTGTTTGTGTCCATACCAATGGTTTACTTGGCAATACTCTTACAGGTAAATACTCCTTCAACAGAGAGATTACATTTAAATTTATTTTTTCATTTGGAGGAAGACTGGAAGAGTGGTGCGTAAATGAACAAGTTGGAGATGTGTTGTTCATCTTCAACGCCATATGAATGGCACACTAAGATTTTAAGTGACACTGGTTTCATTTTCACTGTTTTTCTTCTGGCAGTTTCTATCATTTTTTTGGTAGTTCTTATTCTTCTGCTTCCCGTTTATTTTTATTTTTCTTTCAACTCAGAGGTACTACTTTTCTTCTGCGAAAGAATTGATGCGGATCAATGGTACAACTAAATCCATGTTAGCCAATCATCTAGCCGAATCTATTGCAGGAGCAATGACAATCAGAGCTTTTGATAAGGAAGACCGATTTTTTGCTCAGAATTTGGACCTTATCGACACAAATGCTAGCCCATTTTTCCACAACTTCTCAGCAAATGAATGGTTGATCCAACGGTTGGAGATATTGAGTGCCACTGTCATTTCCTCCTCAGCACTTGCCATGGTTTTGCTCCCTACTGGAACTTTTAGTTCTGGTATGTAAATTTTTTCATACTTAACACTTCATAATCAGTATATTGATTCAAAGGGATCTACATTTTTTTTTTGGTAAAGATGTTCATCCAGAGACATTTTATTTGTAATGACCTTTCAAATTGAACCATTTGCCTAATGGATATTTACCACTAACGGTTTTAATTTCAGGATTCATTGGAATGGCATTTTCTTATGGTCTTTCATTGAATATGTCCCTGGTTTTCTCCATTCAAAACCAGTGCACACTAGCGAACTACATCATATCTGTAGAAAGATTAAACCAATACATGCACATCCAAAGTGAAGCCCCAGTGGTCATAGATGAGAACCGCCCACCACCTAGCTGGCCGAACGTTGGCAGGGTAGATATCCAAGATTTGAAGGTAATCTTCTTCTGTACATATCAGTGGAATCATGAATTTTAGTCTAGAACTCATGAAATATGATATACTAAGGAAAATTTTGTGAAGCAGATCAGATATAGACCCAACACTCCATTTGTTCTTCGGGGTATCAGTTGCACATTTGAAGGTGGCCACAAGATTGGGATTGTCGGTCGAACAGGCAGTGGGAAGACAACTCTTATTAGTGCGTTGTTTCGCTTGGTAGAGCCAGCAGGCGGGAAAATTGTAATAGATGGCCTTGACATTTCTACCATTGGGCTTCATGACCTTAGATCACGTTTTGGGATCATTCCTCAAGATCCTACTCTATTTAATGGAACCGTGAGATACAATTTGGACCCGTTATTTCAACACAACGACCAGGAAATATGGGAGGTAACATTTTACTTGTTGAGTTGCTGCTTTTGATATGCTATGTAGCTCAGAGGAACCAACCAATAACCTTAACAGTGGATTCATGATGTCCCACTTGTTGTGGTTGCTGAGTACGTATAGCAGCGCTATCATTAATTGCTTAACAAGGCATGTATTATACATTTCTATAGGTTCTTGGGAAATGCCAACTTCAAGAGGCTGTGCGAGATAAGGTAAAGGGTCTAGATGCTCCAGGTAATTAATCTCATACTTTTAACTCTAAAGAATCCTTTTTTGTTTATTTTGTATGAGTTAAGGACAATTAATAGTTAAGGTTGATGCTGCAGTGGTAGAAGATGGATCGAATTGGAGCATGGGACAGCGACAATTATTTTGTTTGGGACGTGCATTGTTGAGGAAAAGTCGAATATTGGTGCTTGACGAAGCAACTGCATCTATTGACAATGCAACAGATACAATTCTCCAGCGAACCATAAGAACAGAATTTGCAGATTGCACTGTAATCACAGTGGCTCACAGAATACCTACTGTGATGGACTGCACAATGGTACTCGGAATCAGTGATGGTGAGTTGTCTAAATAAACAGAAATCTAGTATATCTTGAGCAGTAAGGAAAAAAACTAACCTATCTTTTTTAAGGTAAACTGGTGGAATACGATGAACCGATGAAGTTGATGAATCGGCAAGGGTCATTGTTTGGGCAGCTCGTTAAGGAATACTGGTCTCACAGTGAAGTCAACTAATAACTAGTACAGTGTAGTAAACATGTAGTATTGTATCAGTGTATCTTCATTCTTCACTTATTGTTATCAAAATAAAAAGGTAATTATGTTTTCTGACAATATATGGGCTTTTTATCAAAACTGAAAGAACTTTCAGCAATTTGGTAGAGGCCCATAAATAGCTCAAATCCGGCCTGGAAATGGCCCAGATTTCTTGTCATATACTCATGTGTATGACTGTTTTTTTTATTTCAATCTAGTTATCAAAATCAAAATGTAACTTTGATTTCTGACGATATATGGGCTTTTAATTAGTTTCAAAATAATCAAAACTAAAATAACTTCCAGTAATTTGGTATAGGCCCAATCAGATATAGGCCCATAAATAGCTTAGATCCGGCCCGGAAACAGCCCAGATCACTGTATCTTCACTTCAATCTAGTTATCAAAATCAAAATGTAACTTTGATTTCTGACAATATATGGGCTTTTAATTAGTTTCAAAATAACTTTCAGCAATTTGGTATAGGCCCATAAATACCTCAGATCCAGCCCGGAAACGGCCCAGATTTCAAAAATAAAAACGTTATAAAAAATCCGCTGGAGCTTGCCGGCAATTGAACTGAGGGTAGAGTGAGAAGAAGTTGTGGAAAATCAACAAATCATGGTGGAATCTTTGATCAAAACAATAGTGAGAGTTAGAATTTTGATCACGCTTTCCTGTCGTGTTTTGTTAGATTTCCCATAACACAACAAGGTTTTAATTTCTCCAAACTGCACTTTGATTCTTGGTTTGGGTAAGACAACCACTCAAATCCCATTTTAATTGAATTTGATGTTGAAGTTTTATTTTTTCACAAATTGCAATTCAATTTAATAGTCATGTTGTCAATTAGTGACTAAATAACATACTCTTGATATATGAATTCATCCACAAATCCGCATGTAAGATATATTAGATATTTAATGTCCTTTGTCTTAGATTTTTTTTTCTAATATACTGTATATGTAGTTGAGTATGGTTGTTAGAATGACTGGGATTGGTATTGTTTTGTGGATGCACACGTTCATTGTCTATATTACAATGAGGCCACATTTCCACAAGTGGCTTTGGTCTCTTAGATTCTTAGGGCCGGCCCTCACAGACAGACACAGACAGCTTTGCCTCTGCATTTGTGGTTACTAATGCTATTTCAGTTTTCAAAGCTTTACATGATTGTTTGTGAGTTTAACTGTGAGCCTCACCGAAGACTTTTTACGGCTTTGTTCGATACTAACATGCTTATATGTTGGAGTTCTGTGTGTTTTCTCTCTTATGAAAGTAGTTGCAAACAAAGAAGCATCTATCAAAATTGTGTTAGATCTTTTATCTTTTCCATTAGGGGTTCTGTCGCTGTTAGGTGTTTATAAGATGTATAAATCCGAAACAATCAGGGAACCTGCTGATGGAAATGGACTTTATACACCTTTGAATAGTGAAGCTGATGGAAGTAGTGAAATCGATGGCGATAAATATCTTAACCTGTTTTCAAAAGCTGGAATTTTCAGTTCTATGTCGTTTTGGTGGTTGA
This sequence comes from Thalictrum thalictroides, assembly GCA_013358455.1. Classification (NCBI taxonomy): domain Eukaryota; kingdom Viridiplantae; phylum Streptophyta; class Magnoliopsida; order Ranunculales; family Ranunculaceae; genus Thalictrum; species Thalictrum thalictroides. Next base: position 38,700 of record JABWDY010039265.1, on the reverse strand, counting down.
ATCCTTTGATGAAGAAGGGTAAGGAAAAAACTCTAACAGACAAAGATATTCCTATGCTGCGCAAAGAGGATTCTGCAAGATCCTGTTATTCATTGTTTCTTGAACAGCTGAACTTACAAAGCCAGATCAGACCATCTACTCCACCTTCAATTTTGTGGACAACTATTGTGTGCCAATGGAAAGGAATTTTAGTTTCTGGGTGTTTTGCATTGATTAAGATACTAACCATGTCTGCTGGCCCTCTTCTTCTGAATGCATTCGTTGAGGTTGCTGAAGGAAAAGAAGTGTTTAAATACGAAGGTTATGTTTTGGTCTTATCTCTATTTGTTGCTAAATGCTTAGAATCTCTATCCCAGAGGCAGTGGTACTTCCACAGTAGGATAGTCGGCCTCCAAGTAAGATCATTACTCTCGGCAGCCATATACAGGAAACAAATGAGACTCTCAAATGCTGCTAAGTTGATGCATTCATCTGGTGAGATAATGAACTATGTCACTGTGGATGCCTATAGAATAGGTGAGTTCCCCTACTGGTTTCATCAAACGTGGACAACAATCCTCCAGTTGTGCATTGCACTAGCCATTCTTATTCATGTTGTCGGGCTTGCAACAATTGCAGCGCTGGTTGTTATTGTCCTAACCGTGCTATGCAATACTCCTTTGGCAAAACTGCAACAAAAGTTCCAAACTAAGCTCATGACTGCACAAGATGAAAGGCTGAAGGCTACTTCAGAAGCTCTTGTTAACATGAAGGTGTTGAAGTTGTATGCGTGGGAGACTTATTTTAAGAATGTTATAGAAGTACTGCGAAAAAGGGAAAGCAAGTGGTTGTCAGCAGTGCAACTGCAGAAATCATATAATATATTTCTCTTTTGGATATCCCCTATACTGATCTCTGCCACAACATTTGGTACATGTTACTTCCTTGGAATTCCTCTCAAAGCTAGTAACGTTTTCACATTTCTATCTTGTATACGGCTTGTTCAGTTTCCTATTATGTCCGTCCCTGATGTTCTTGGAGCGGTCATCCAAGCAAAAGTTGCATTAGTTCGGATTGTAAGGTTTCTTGAGGCACCTGAACTGCTGAATGAAACTGTCAGACAGAAATGCGAAGTGAAGGAACTCAAGCACTCAATATTTATCAAGTCTGCTGATTTTTCATGGGACGAGACCCAATCAAAACCCACTTTAAGGAACATTAACATAAAGGTTAAACCTGGTGAAAAGGTGGCTGTCTGTGGAGAGGTTGGCTCGGGTAAATCGACCCTCTTAGCTGCGATTCTTGGAGAAGTCTCGTATGTCAAGGGAATGGTAGGTCCCTATTACTCATCATGTTTCTATTTTCATAAATGACAAAGCATAACTCAATTTTCGCTAGAAACCTTGGTTTATTGGTTCAATCTTGCTACTCTAACTTAGTGTAGCAGGCAGTTTAGTGTTAGCAAATAAAAAAGCAAAACTTATTATGATAATAATGCAAGAGAGTTTATAAAGAATATGGTGGAAAAATTGAAGTTGTCATATGCTTCTTGTCTTTTTATCTGTAAGCTTCCTGTCACTTAATGCTCTTTGAATATTTAGTGGGGAAGTAAAAGAAAAATGTTTGTTAAGAAGATAATATGGACTTTGAATGCAACAACATACTATATTACTATAATACTTATAGTAAAGACATCAAAGATCGAGAGATGGGAAATTTTCCTACTCGAATGTATTCATATTGATTTAAAGGTTATAGTCAGTTTTAGCTTTTAAGTGGACACGTGTGTTATGATTAACATGGATAGTTTTTTGTCATTATACAGATTCAAGTTTGTGGGAAGATTGCTTATGTTTCTCAAACAACATGGATCCAGACAGGAACAATACAAGAAAATATACTATTTGGGTCCAGCTTCAATGAGCAAAGATACCGAGAAACACTGGAGAAGTGTTCTTTAGTAAAGGACCTTGAGTTGCTACCCTTTGGCGACCTTACTGAAATAGGTGAAAGAGGTGTCAACCTCAGTGGTGGTCAGAAACAGCGTATACAACTTGCCCGTGCATTGTATCAGGATGCAGATATTTATCTGTTGGATGATCCATTTAGCGCAGTTGATGCTCATACTACAACAAGTCTATTTAATGTAATCTATAACATCTCTCTTCTTTATGAGATTTTTAGTGCTGTGGCTACTGTTTCTTTGTTGAAGCTAACTTACTTTGTCACAGGATTATGTGATGGAAGCTCTGTCAGGAAAGACAGTCCTACTTGTCACTCACCAAGTTGACTTACTCCCTTCATTGGATTCAGTTCTGGTTAGTCGCCCAATTCCTGCTGTTTATAATTTACGGGTATCTGTTTTGCTCCCTTCTCCTCCTTTTAGTTAAACAATAATCATTTATCCAATGCTTCAAGCTACCAATTTCTGTTCATCTCCTGAATGTTGAAAAATACCCCAACTTACATTGTTTCAGCAGCTCTGTATTTAAACAAAGCTTTTTAACACTAAAATGCAAAAGAAAAGCACTTCCTGGAATTTTTTACTTGGGCAGCCATGATAACCACCTACACATGGTTGAAGCTCGATATCCCTGAGAGTGGGTTGAGGTTGAGAAAAGCATTACGAATGACCAATTGATTTGGTGCTCTTGTGTTCTTGCAATCTTGTAAGAATGACCAGTAGAATTGGTGCTCCTTTCATCTAATACTTACTAAGGTTGGCCTTCAGTGGAGAAACTTATGGTTTTCTTTATTGGTCTCTACCACCACCTTCACTAATTTAAGCAACTGTTCAGACCTTGTTTACGTCCACATCGGTGGAGATTTTTCAATGATTTGCCCTTCTTCTACATGCACGCAACCCATGCAACATGAATTTACAATTAACATAGATGAACTGAGAAATGGCCTTAATTGGTTGATTTCATTATTTTGGTTTGCAAGTTCTTTAACTTGGAGTTGATCTATCGGCTATTCATAAACAGAAGAATGTCATGTAAAGGCCGTATCCTCAAATGATTTTCTTTTAAGGAAAAAAAAGAGTTTCTTACTTTCATTCATCTAGATTATGCAGCAAACTGTTGTTCTAAGCAGGAATTTTGACACAAGAGTTTTTGGTTCTCAGTTGATGTCAGATACAGAAATTCTACACGCTGCTCCTTATCATCAGTTATTGTCTTCAAGTCATGAATTTCAGGTCCTTGTCAATGCCCATAAAGAAATTTCTGGATCTGAAAGGCTCGGCAATGGTATTTCTTCTCAAAGAACCACAACATCTATCAAAATGACCAGAAAATCATGTGCAGTGGAACATTCGACAGCATCAGTTGGTGATCAGTTGATTAAAATGGAAGAAAGGGAAACAGGAGATGCTGGTTTAAGGCCTTACTTACAGTATCTGAATCAGAACAAGGGCTACTTATACTTCTTCTTGGCATGTCTCATTCACCTAATATTTGTGATTGGACAGATATTACAGAACTCTTGGATGGCTACCAATGTTGAAAACCCTTGTGTAGGCGAATTGCAGCTGATCATAGTATACTTGAGTATTGGATTTGTGTCAATTTTCTTTTTGCTGGTTAGATCTCTTTCTGCAGTTTCTCTAGGACTGCAATCATCGAAGGCTTTATTCTCTCAGCTATTGACATCTCTTTTCTGTGCACCAATGTCATTTTATGACTCGACGCCTTTGGGAAGGATACTCACCCGGGTCGGTTTTCCCAAACTAGGACTTAACTTTATCTTGTAAAAGAGTATGCCAGGCTGATATGGATTTTTGTTTATTTCTTTTACAGGTTTCTTCTGATTTGAGTATTGTTGACCTTGATGTGCCACTCAACTTAGTTATTTCAGTGGGTACCACCACTAATATGTATGCAAATCTTGGAGTACTAGCTTTCATCACGTGGCCAGTCTTATTTGTTTTCGTACCAATGGTGTACTTGGCAGTATCCTTGCAGGTATACCCTACGTCAATACGGAGTTTCATATATTGATAAGAGAAAGAATTGTACCTTAATAAAAAAATTTTAAGAATCACTGTTTACGACCCATGCAATGTACATGACACGCTGAGAAGTTAAAAGGGCTCAAATTAACTATTATGTTGTACACATACTGTTATATGTATTTTGTTAAGTTGTAAGCACTGAGAGTCTCGTTGCAATCTTTTTGGCACAATGCACAAGTGTGAGACTGTGAGTATCTAGATGTTCAAAAAATCTGATCAACGGGCATGAGAGTGTCTTTTCTCCATTCTTCTTATTGGAAGCATGCCTTTAGCTTGGCTTGTTTTTCACTTTTCATCTAAACACTTATCTGCATTTTTGAACAAATAGAGATACTACTTTGCTTCTGCAAAAGAATTGATGCGGATCAATGGCACAACTAAATCTACGTTAGCCAACCATCTAGCTGAATCTATAGCAGGGGCAATTACAATCAGAGCATTCAAGAAGGAAGAAGGATTCTTTTCCCAGAATCTGGACCTCATCGACACAAATGCTAGTCCTTTTTTCCACAACTTTGCAGCAAATGAGTGGTTGATCCTACGTTTGGAAATCTTGAGTGCCATTGTTATTTCCTCCTCAGCACTCGTCATGGTTGTTCTCCCCCTTGGTACTGTTAGTCCTGGTGAGTAATATCCTTTATTACATTTCACTTAGTAATTAGATTGTGGTACAAAAAATGAGATTTCTATATTTAGATTGACCATTCAAATTGTTTTATCCTACTTACCAAAAGTCAACAAATTTTAACTTCGTTGGTTATAATGAAGTTCAGATTATTCATCATGAGGCTTGTAATTTTTTTGAATATTATGCTGATGACAGGATTGATTGGAATGGCGTTATCATATGCTCTTGCACTAAACGTAACTTTGGTTACCTCTATTCAGTTCCAGTGTGCAGTAGCAAACTACATTATATCTGTAGAAAGGATAAACCAATACATGTACATTCCCAGTGAAGCCCCAGCAGTCATTGATAAGAATCGCCCTGCACCCAGTTGGCCGGCTGTTGGAAGAGTAGAGATCCAAGGCTTGAAGGTTAACTATTATAATATAAATATGGGATTTAAGACACCAGCATCATGGTTCATAAAGTTTAATTTTTCAACATGCAGATAAGATATAGACCCAACACTCCACTTGTTCTTCGAGGTATAAGTTGTACGTTTGAAGGTGGGCAGAAGATTGGGATTGTAGGCCGGACTGGAAGTGGGAAGTCAACTCTTATCGGTGCCTTATTTCGCTTGGTAGAGCCAGCAGCAGGGAAAATTGTCATAGATGGCCTTGACATATCCACCATTGGGCTTCATGACCTTAGATCACGTTTTGGGATCATTCCTCAAGATCCTACTCTTTTTAATGGAACTGTGAGATATAATTTGGACCCGTTATGTCAACATAATGATCAGGAAATATGGGAGGTAATCTTTTATGTAGCTCAGCGAAACCAACCTCAACTT
>JABWDY010039265.1:22725-33226 GCA_013358455.1 Thalictrum thalictroides | reverse complement strand
AAGTCTTTCTGCATCTCAAGTAGTTCATTTATTCTGCTGCTATGCTACCCTGCATGGTGCAACACTGAAAGAATCTATTTTTAAGTAGATTAAAGTCCTTTCGATGTTGTTGTAACTTACTTGAAATGCTTAGTTGGTATCAGCAAACTATTGCTATTATTGTTTGATTAACAAGACATATATTATGCACTAGGTTATTGGGAAATGCCAACTTCAAGAAGCTGTGCAAGATAAGGAAAATGGTCTGGATGCTCCAGGTAATACTTGAAGTCTAGGAATCTTTTTATATGAGCTTTTTTTAATAACCCTTTTTATATGAGCTAGAGAACCTTAACAATAAGGCTAACATTGCAGTGCTAGAAGATGGATCGAATTGGAGCATGGGACAGCGTCAGTTGTTTTGTCTGGGCCGTGCTTTGTTGAGGAGAAGTCGGATATTGGTACTTGATGAAGCGACTGCATCAATTGACAATGCAACCGATACAATTCTCCAGAGAACCATTAGAACAGAATTTGCAGATTGCACTGTGATCACAGTGGCTCACAGATTACCCACTGTAATGGACTGTACAATGGTGCTCGGAATCAGTGATGGTGAGTTGTCTCAATAAACAGAAATCTATTAAATGTTGAGCAGTTCAAAATTTTAAAGACAAAACATTTACCTATATTTTATCAGGTAAACTGGTGGAATTCGATGAACCGACGAAGCTGATGAATCTCCAAGGGTCATTGTTTGGGCAACTTGTCAAGGAATACTGGTCTCACAGTGTAGTTAACTAAGAACTATTTCTGCTGTATCTAGTTCAGAAAATGTAACAAGGGTTACTTTGGATCCACAGAAAGGGCCAGTGATTTGAATTCTGACCCCCCCACCTTCCAATGACCTCACCTCCGTCTTCGTCCTTGGCTTTACTTTTATTTGTGTCTGCCATATACAGTGCGGAGACATGTCAATTATCGGTACTCCCTGGCAATGATAAATTATTGGTGGTCCACGTAGTTTTGTCTCCCATACTCTTACACAATAGTGAAAACTAAAAACTAGGCCCAAGGACTAGCAACTATGTTTGTTTCGGTTTTACTCTTGGGCCTACGTTTGTTTGTGTCAAGGACAGAAGTCCACGGTTGTTTATATTAAAACTCTATTATACGGTATTCTGTTTATTTTCAGGACAAAGTTGTGATTTATTCGGTTGTCTGATTTATTTTAATACCTGATATACCCCTAATAACACTAAAGTATATACAACAGATAATTCTCGGCGAGAGATTTGGTTTTCTTCTCAAATCGAAGGTATCCATCGATCGAAAAACTCTAGAGATTCAATTCGATTCAATTGCTATTGGCAACAGAAGAAAAGAGAATGATCGAAAATGTTATCCTGAATTACAAGCAGAAGAAGTAGATCTTTTATTCAGATTTCAAGTTTTAATCATGGTAACGATGGTTTTGTTTTGGCGGATTATCAGAATTGGAGTAGAAATTTTGTAAATCGAGAAGAAGAATATGAAAATGATTCTAAAGGAGAAGAAGATGATGACGAGGATCGGACTTTGGATCTACTTGTGAAATTTGTTCAAAATGTTTTCAAGAAAATTTCTAAACGTGCAAGAAAAGCTGTTCGATCTGTTCTTCTTGTTTCCATCTCCACTCAACTTGTAATTCTTCTAAACTTTTCAATTCTAAGTTATTACTTTTCAAATCGTATTTTGTGTTAATTTGGGGAAATTAATGAAGAAATTGAGATATTTTTAATAAAATTTTTTAAAAGAAAAACTTGTTATAGGATTCTATTGCCAATTCTCTTCGTTTTCATTCAGGGATGAGTCTTTTATATAGGTATGTCGTCTTAAAATCTGAAAGCGTATATACAGTCCAACTCAATGTTATACGTGTTTGCATTGTCTTGTTCATTTGTCTGTGTTCTGTAGTATTCTCAAAATTATATTAAAGAACTGAAGTGTTGAGTTTTGCAGATATTCCTACCTTTCAGTGCTGATTTTGTGTGGTATCTATTGTCTATTGTGCTTGTTGATTTCTCATAATTTTAATAGTGATAAGTTAGGAATTATAACAATTATTGATTCTATTAGTCAACACCCTAAGTTATTGGCATTGATACAAGATGAATTATTCCGGAATCTCATGCAGTTTGGCTTGTCAATGAGTCCATTAATTCTTTCAATGGTATGCAGCATTGTTCTCAACCTTTATCATCATTTGCGTACAGAATTAAAGCTACAGCTTGAAGCCTTCTTTTCTTGTGTGGTTTTGAGGCTTGCACAAAGCAGGCTTGGGGCTTCATACCAGCAGCAGGAAGTTGCTATGGAGGCTCTGGTTGACTTCTGCAGACAGAAAACATTTATGGTAGAGATGTATGCCAACTTGGATTGTGATATAACCTGCAGCAATGTGTTCGAAGACCTTGCTAACTTGTTGTCAAAGAGTGCATTTCCAGTGAACTGTCCTCTGTCGGCCATGCACATTCTATCTTTGGATGGTCTGATTGCTGTGATTCAGGGAATGGCTGAAAGGATAGGCAATGAATCTCATGTTTCAGAACAGGGACCTGTAGATTTTGAGGAATATACTCCTTTTTGGACTGTGAAATGCGAGAATTACGCTGATACGAATCATTGGGTTCCATTTGTTCGTCGGAGGAAGTACATTAAGAGAAGGTTGATGATTGGTGCTGATCATTTTAATCGAGACCCCAAAAAAGGGTTAGAGTTTCTACAGGGAACTCATCTGTTACCCGACAAACTTGACCCACAAAGTGTGGCTTGCTTTTTCAGGTATACGGCTGGGTTAGATAAGAATCTAGTGGGGGATTTCCTTGGAAACCATGATGAGTTTTGTGTTCAAGTGCTCCATGAATTTGCTGGCACTTTTGATTTTCAAGACATGAATTTAGATACCGCGTTGCGTCTGTTCTTGGAAACTTTTCGCTTGCCTGGAGAATCTCAGAAGATTCAGAGGGTGCTTGAGGCATTCTCGGAGAGATATTATGTGCAATCACCACACATTCTTGCCAACAAAGATGCTGCGTTTGTACTGTCCTATTCAATTATAATGCTTAACACGGATCAACACAGTGTACAGGTTAAGAAGAAGATGACAGAAGAGGATTTTATCAGAAACAATCGACATATAAATGGTGGGAATGACCTTCCCCGAGAGTTTCTGTCAGAGCTGTACCACTCAATCTCCAAGAACCCGCTCAGAACAATCCCTGAACAAGGTGTTGGTTTTCCTGAGATGACACCAAGCCGTTGGGTGGATCTCATGCGCAAATCTAAGAAGACCTCTCCATTTATTGTGAGTGATTCAAGAGCCTTCCTTGATCATGATATGTTTGCTATCATGTCAGGACCCACAATTGCTGCTATCTCGGTGGTATTTGATCATGCAGAACATGAAGAGGTTTTCCAAACATGTGTTGACGGATTTTTAGCTGTTGCAAAGATTTCTGCATGCCATCATCTTGAAGATGTATTAGATGACCTTGTTGTGTCTTTGTGCAAGTTCACAACCCTCTTAAACCCCTCTTCCATTGAGGAACCTGTTCTTGCATTCGGCGATGATGCAAAAGCTAGGATGGCAACAATAACAGTTTTCACCATAGCAAATAGGTATGGTAATTACATCCGTTCTGGCTGGAGAAACATACTGGATTGCATCTTAAGATTACACAAACTCGGTCTTCTTCCTGCTCGTGTTGCCAGTGATGTTGCTGATGATTCTGAGCTCTCTTCAGAACCTGGTCATGGTAAACCTGTTACGAGCTCCCTATTCGCATCTCAAATGCCTTCCATGGGTACCCCCCGGAGGTCTTCTGGGTTAATGGGAAGGTTCAGCCAGCTCTTGTCTCTTGACACAGAAGAACCAAGGTCACAACCCACTGAGCAACAACTCCAGGCTCATCAACGTACATTGCAGACAATTCAAAATTGCCACATTGACAGCATATTTACAGAAAGCAAATTTTTACAGTCCGATTCCTTGTTGCAGCTTGCTCGTGCTCTCATTTGGGCTGCAGGGAGACCCCAAAAAGGAAATACCTCTCCTGAAGATGAGGACACAGCAGTCTTCTGTTTGGAGTTGCTAATTGCAATCACCCTCAACAATCGTGACAGGATCGTTCTTCTCTGGCAAGGAGTGTATGAGCATATATGCAGTATTGTTCAGTCAACTGTGATGCCTTGTGCTCTTGTGGAGAAGGCAGTGTTTGGACTCCTAAGGATATGTCAACGATTGCTTCCATACAAAGAGAACCTGGCTGATGAGCTGCTGAGGTCACTACAATTAGTACTGAAACTTGATGCTCGCGTTGCTGATGCCTATTGCGAAAACATCACACAGGAAGTCATGCGGCTAGTGAAAGCCAATGCTACTCACATCAGATCCCAGATGGGATGGCGTACAATCACAGCCTTACTTTCCATCACTGCTCGCCATCCTGAAGCATCTGAAGCAGGGTTTGAGGCCCTAACATTCATTATGTCTGATGGGGTCCATCTGTCGCCAGCAAATTATATTCTTTCTGTGGATGCAGCAAGACAATTTGCCGAGTCTCGAGTTGGGCAGGCAGATAGGTCTTTGCGTGCTCTAGATTTGATGGAAGGATCCCTTGCTTGTCTAGCACAGTGGTCTCGTGAAACCAAGGAAGCTGCAGGTGAGGAGGCTGCTACAAAAGTGTCTCTGGATATAGGAGAGATGTGGCTGCGACTTGTACAGGGACTAAGGAAAGTGTGCTTGGACCAAAGAGAAGATATTAGAACCCATGCTCTTTTGTCCTTGCAGAGGTGCTTGATGGGGGTTGACGATCTCTCTCTTCCACATGCTTTGTGGTTGCAGTGTTTTGACCTCGTGATTTTCACTATGCTCGATGACTTACTAGAGATTGCGCAAGGCCACTCACCAAAGGATTATCGTAACATGGAAGGAACACTTGTGCTTGCCATGAAGCTCTTGTCAAAGGTTTTCTTACAATTACTGCCTGATCTTTCACAGCTGACTGCCTTCTGCAAGCTATGGCTGGGGGTGCTAAGCCGTATGGAGAAATATATGAAGGCCAAGGTCAGAGGTAAGAAGAGTGAAAAGCTTCAAGAACTAGTTCCCGAGCTTCTCAAAAACACTTTGTTTGTTATGCGGACAAGAGGAGTACTTGCGCAGAGAGGTGCGTTAGGTGGTGACAGTTTGTGGGAACTGACATGGTTACATGTGAACAATATCGCTCCATCTTTGCAGTCCGAAGTTTTTCCTGATCAAGGTATTGAGCAGTCACCTCAAGTGCAGGGAATTGTTAGTGGAAGCCCAGAGTCTGACGATACTGAAGGTTCATGAGGATGAGAAATATTTTCGGCAACGTAAATAACCTTATTGCGATTGCAGTGAACTACAGCAAACAAGTTTATTAGAGCTGTTGTTAGTGTTCCTAGCTTTGGTAAGGTTTGATCATAGAGAAGTTCTGGGGTTGATTTGCACTGTTGGCTCAAGGAACTGGACCTATATTTCAAAGAACTTATGGAACAAACTCAGTAAAAAGGTGGATTGCCCATGGTCTGATGCTGATAGAACTAAAATCGAAGGCTGAGAGATTTTTATTTTTCTTGGAAATCCCTCAATTCAGTAGAAATACTTTCTCGGGGTTCCTTGCTTTGCTGTTACGGTTTGATCAATTTAGATTCATAAAAATTCGTGTTATATATAAAAAATTGTGGTATGAATAGTAGCAAAAAGAAATTGGATCAATATCAAAGGTTTTCTTGTTGGCATTATTGTACTGTTGCGTTCTCTATTCTTTTATGGGTTTAATATGCTTTTTGTTCTTCCTTTGTGGAAACAAGCTTCTACAGTTCATATTTACAGGATGACTATCTGGAGCCGCAACTGAGGCAATATAGGTGATGCAGGTATTCGAACCCTGGGAAGTGGGAACTAGTCCTCCAATACCAACACTGCAATGCATCTGAAGATAAATAGTACATTTTGGTTACTTTGCTTTGCTTTTTAAATTTTAATTTTTTTAAACAAAAATGCGAACCAATTAAACTCTGCCGAACGAACCAACTAAACATCTCTGGCATCCAAACTCTGCCAAGCGCCAATCATCGTCATCCTCATGAAGCGGCAGAGATCAGCAAAACTTTTCCCAACACTCGAAACAACTCTTAATCACAAAAACCTCAAATCCAAATCCATTACCATCTCTTCTACATTCAAACAAACCAAAAGGAACCTCATTCCAAAGATTTCCCAAAATCTCGAATCACCAAAAACCCTTGAAATTGAAAACCCACTATCTCCTCAACAATCCCTAAATTGGGTACCTCTTAATTTGTCAAAATCAGAACTTTTCTTACCCCTCACTTTCCCAACTGGTCAAACCTTCAGATGGAAAAAAACTGGGGTTTTTCAATTCACAGGTGTTGTCAAATCCCACCTTGTTTCACTCAAACAGCTTGATAATGGTAATGGTGATGTTGTCGTTTTTGTTCATAAGAGTAGTAGTGATGAATTTAAAGCTAGGGAAGCTTTGAATGATTTTTTGAATGTGGGTATTTCACTTGCTGAAATGTGGGCAACATTCTCAGCTTCTGATTCTAGGTTTTCGGAGGTTGCGCCTTGTTTAGGTGGTGCTCGTGTTCTTAGGCAAGATCCTGTTGAGTGTCTTATGCAGTTTCTTTGTTCCTCAAACAATAATATTGGGAGAATTACTAAAATGGTTGATTTTATTTCGTCATTAGGCGAGTATTTGGGGACTGTTGAAGGATTTGATTTTTACGAATTCCCGTCTTTGGAAAGGTTGTCATTGGTTTCAGAGGATGAGCTTAGAGCTGCTGGATTTGGTTACAGGTTGGGATTCCTTTTTTTTGTATAGCTGCATTTTATTTTCATTGATTCTTCTGTATTATTGTGTACTAGCCACTTGTTTGCAAACCAGATTAGATTGATTTAGAATGGTAAATTAGTACCTTGATTATGGATACCATATGGCACTACATTGTGATTTATGTCAATATAGGCTTGCTATTACTGGATTTCAGCCTTTGTCCTGTTCGTTCCCATTAAACATTTTACCTGCAGTCCAGATTCCCAATCCCAAAGCAGCTCAAATCCTTTCTTGTTTTTATTTCATCTGCAGTTGTTAAGACTTCATGTTTGAGTCACTTCCCTGCTTCTAATGGCCCTGTCTTTGCTTTTACCATTTGTTCTTTTGGTTCCTGCAACTGATGAGCAGGGCAAAGTACATAGTTGGCACAGTTAAGGCTTTGCAATCCAAACCTGGTGGTGGTGCGCAGTGGCTTGTTTCTCTTCGTAGTTTGGATCTTAATGAAGTGATTGAAGCTCTCAGTACTTTGCCTGGAGTTGGCCCCAAGGTGGCGTCCTGCATTGCTCTCTTCTCATTAGACCAACACCATGCCGTTCCTGTGGATACACATGTGTGGCAGGTACATCATATACTTCGTGTATTCCGGCTTTCTTAAGCCTTGCCTACCGAATATTCCAAATTGTCACCCAGTTCTGATCTGTTAATTTTCATATTGTTGGGGTTGAACAAAGATTGCAACTCGATACCTCATGCCAGAGCTTGCAAATGCTCGTCTGACACCTAAGCTCTGCATACGCGTTGCAGAAGCATTTGTGAGAAAATTTGGAAAATATGCTGGTTGGGCACAGACTGTACTTTTCATTGCGGAGTTACCATCACAGAAGGCCCTTCTACCACCCAATTCTGAGACTTCACAGAAACAGAAATCTGTCAGAACAAAAATGGGAGAATCAGGTACTAATGGACATTTGTATAGCCCAAAGTTTTAGTTGTAGTGTGGTATGTTCCTCCTTATTTATTCAGCAACTAACATGAGCGTCTTTATCTTTGAAGAGCTAGATTCATAGACGGAAGCCTACACCTTGGTTCTGACTTCTGAGATCTGAAGAGGTTTGCTAACCTAACCTGCAGAGTGCAGAGTGATTGAGCTTCACAAGTGAACCATAGATTATTATCTGTGAATTGTGATTGAAGAATTTGTTGTTTATTATCTTAATAATATAATTAACAACATACCAGTACTGCTGCAGTTAGGGGTGGCAATTTGACCTGCAACCCGCTAACCCGACACAAAATCGGCCTTCTTTAGGCTGGTTTGGGTTTGGAGTTTTGAGAGTTACGGGTAATTTTGACTCGACCTGCCAGACCTGTTTATTAGCATGTCAGGTTTGGGTTTGAGAAATTATTAACATGTTGACCTATTAAGAAATAACCCTAATTTTCTTTCTCACCTAGTAACCCTTGTGCCCACAATCAAAACTCGTTCCTCTCTTCTCTTCTGCCTCTCTTTCCCTTACTCTCTTCGGCCTCTCTATCCCTTTCTCTTCGATTCTTCATTAATTCATGTAATGTTAAAGCCTTCACTTAGGCTATAAATTCTAGGCTACCCTATGCTTGTGTTTATACTTTATACATACATACAGTAAAGTTGAGTTGAGAATTGAGATGATGATGATGCAAATGCAATTATATCAGTAATATTTACACCCTATCCATAATAAATTTGTTTATGTACTTAGAAGCATATATATACACTAGCTTGCTATCCATACATTATATAATTTTGTGTAGATATGACATGCTACTCATTTGTTAAGTTGTGTGGCTAATTAAATCTAGTGAAGCTGGAACTAGACGCGCTAGGCATCGGATCACATTGACGGACAGACTTGTTGGGAAATGATGAGGATTCCCAAAAAATGGAAGATTCTATCTACAGATGCTTTTGTTCTCCTTATACTAAGATGGCCGGTTTATTGACCTATAGAATTTTATAAATACATGCATTGTATTCACTGAGCATTAATACCAACAAAACAGAGTTCCGAACATATACACGTACACTAATCTCATATTGTACTAATAACACAATAATGAAACTGTAATACCAAAACAGCTTTAGATATATATATATCCCAAGTCAAAGAAGGTTCTGTGATCAACAACCACAACAATAATACCAAAACAACACTAACACATAATAAGAGTATCAAAACAAACATCAAATTTGTATCAAGGTCTATATAGGCCATTATTACATGTCCCAAAACCTAAAAACTCCCTAGAGACAAGCTATTGCACTCTCCGGGCAAAGTTGGATGGGGAGTAGCTTGTAGCTGGGGAGTTTGAAGGTCTATGGAGAGTAGCTAGTAGCCGTTGAGATTGAAGCATCTCTGGAGAGTAACTTGTAGTTTGGGAGTTTTGAAGGTCTCTGGAAAGCAGCTTGTAGCTGGAGAGTTTGAAGCATCATCCTTTGAGAGTAGCTTGGAGTTGGGAGTTTGAAGGTTCAGGAGCAGGTAGGGGTGTAAATGGATAGCCGAAAATCCGATTCCGAAGCTGGAACTAGACAAGCTAGGCATCGGATCACACCTACTAAAATTTTTATTCCGACTGACAGATTTGCTGGGAAATGATGAGGACTCCCAAAAAGTGGAAGATTCTGTGGAAAAATCACTAGAGATTGGTTGCCGAATCCGTCTTTGAAGCTTCTTAACAGTCCTACAGGGAACAACGAATAATTTCTGGCCAGGAATGAGAATGTCAACAGGATGGACCAGTGAATCCCAGGGTCTCCTGAATATTTTAGGTCGTGCAAGCAAAAAAGATGGAAACCTGTCCATAACCTTGATTGCAGGAACTGCCATGTAGCAAAACTCAACAAGACCCCAGCGTGAATGATCTTCACAGCAGATGAACCAGCGGCCTGATCTTCTAGTACTGGAGCTGAGGCCAGTTTGGGTTTGTTAAGGGATACACCTCCACCTTCGCGGAAAAAGGAGAGATGGTATTTGTTACACACGATTAAAGTGTGGGTAACAAAACCTTCTTTGTGATTGGTCCAAATTTTGGTAGGGCCCACTAGGGTTCACCACATCCAACTTAGGTTTTTAGTTTTTTAAATAGAAAGAACCAATCACATAGAGGGATATGCTTCCCACGAATAGATTCGTGTGGAACAAAGCCGCACTCGAAAAAGGAAGAAGTGAGCCTATAGAAACAAGTTGGGGTGCAATTTCTAAAAGAAAGTATGGCTAGGCTTCCTTAAAATTTCATTATATGTTGCAACGATAAATACGATTGTGTTTCAGAATGTTTTCTATCTACAGATGCTTTTGTTCTCCTTAGTGAGATGGTTTATCGACCTATAGAATTTTATAAATACATGCATTATATTCAGGGCATTACTTAAAATACCAACAAAACAGAGTTCCAACTTCCAAACAATCACATAAACTAATCTCATATTGTACTAATAACACAATTAACGAAACTGTTACCAAAACAGCTTTAGATATATATATCCCACAAGTCAAATAAAGGTTCAGTGATCAACAACCACAACAATAATACCAAAACAAACACCAACACATAATACAAGTATCAAAACAAACATCAAATTTGTATCAAGGTCTATATATGCCATTATTACATCCCCAAAACCT
>JABWDY010039228.1:83763-106106 GCA_013358455.1 Thalictrum thalictroides | reverse complement strand
TTTTTTGTTTTCTCATTTTTTGTTTCCATATAAAATGGCATATCACACTGATCTCAAGATTTAGAGTGAGGGAGGTAGTATGAACATTTTGGGAGGCAATATAACTCACTTCTCGAGGACAATCAGAAGCACCCAGGGTGCTTTCAGACATCTTAGTCAATAGTGAGTTTATTCAAATTATCAATAAAATAAAAGTTACCAAACTCAAGTTTACCCTATATCTAGTGACTTGGTCCAAAAATTTCAAAAACACAATAATCGGACGAATAGCATTTTTGGTCAATAAACTTTCACTTTGGTCATTGAACTTTTTTTTTTGGCAAAACAAGCAATGAACTTTAGTTTTTTTTGCAAAATAAACAAAAGTTAAGCAAAATAAAAGTTGTAATTTCATTCCAAAATGCTTAACTTTTGTTTATTTTGCAAAAAAAACTAAAGTTCATTGCTTGTTTTGCAAAAAAAAAAAAGTTCATTGACCAAAGTGAAAATAAAGTGAAAGTTCATTGACCAAGAAGCTAATTTTTTCCAAAATAATCTGGGAGGTAGTAGAAAAATAAAAAGACTAATAACCCAACCCACAAACGGTCCCCTAAAAATGGCCTATTGTCACTCCTCATCACAACCCCCATTCCATATATTTCCTCATCACCCACTTCATAGCCATAAGCCATGAAGATGATAAAAATTTGACGGTTCATTAGAATAATATGGCACCACTTCGGTTCTCTACTTCAACTTAGAAAGATTTTACTGTAGTTAAGTTTGCCATCTCGAAATGCCTTGCCCTCTTAAGGGGAAACCCATAAATGACGTCTGCAAGTTGAACAAGGTATCCTCTTACCTCTGCTTACCAACCTTTACACAACTCCTTTAAACTCCTCTCAATTAAACCATTCCCACATGATTTTTCGATTAATCTCTTCAAACCCCTCTGCAAATTTCCGCCACCCTTCCTTGGGAATCCAGGCTTACATATTACCAGTGACAAATCTGTGTTAAATGTGTGAACACTTACATCGCCACCTCTATAGGAGATGGTATCCCTGAAGTTGTCACCCCCACTACTCCTCTTTTGCTCACCATTCGAGCAATAATCCCCCAAGTCCTCCTAGTCTACCACAGTCCTCCAACTCGTATGACAAATGTTTTCCTCACCACAGCACTCCTATTCTCAGTAATAAAGATGGTGCTTTCCAACTTGTAGATGGTGCTTTTCCCAGTTCAGGGTTCTTCCTGGTTGTCTCGATTTTAAAACCTGTTACGAAGTTATTACTATTAACTTTATCATTCTTCCTATAAACCCTGATATAATCATTCCTGGCAATTGATATCATTTGCATACTGAATAAACTGTAATCTGCACAGGATTGTTAATCTTCACTTTTGAGTTATTTTTGGGCTTTTGCACCTTAATCTTGTTGCTTGTGATTGTCTTCAAAGGTTCTTACAATCACAAGCATTTGAGTGAATTAATAAATAACTACAATTCTACATGACATTATCTTTACTAGTCCAATGACTAAAAATGAAGCATATTAACCAAAATTTAAGGCTTGCCTGGGTTTATCTTGAACTTGAAGATATTAGGGTGTCTCCTTGAGATGAACTTAATCGGGTGTTCCGCCGACTGCCTATGTCGATCAGTTGCAGAAATTAGCTACACAAGACAAAAATTTAAAGTTCAATATCTGAGACTGAAGTGGTCACAGTTTGCTGCTATGAAAAGAACAATAATGAAACAAGAAATGCTGCAGAAAAAGCAAGTAAATTTCTTAAACATGTGCTAGCAAATGAAAAAAATATGAAGGATATCATCTTCAAGGAAGGATGAGCAATCCTTAAATTTAGAAAGAGAACCAACAATTCTTTTGTTCCATTGCTATTGTTATTTTGAAATGTATTTGAAAAGTCAAGTGGTGCAAAAACATATATGTAAGAACTAAGAAGTCAGCCATAAGGATGGACACGTTATATGCAACAGGTGATGCACATGTGGTGGACAGAGAAGCTGTTTCTTGTCATACTATCTTTTCTAAATATAAACAAAAAAGTTTAGGATCAACACTCTATTTATCAAAATCAAAATGATTGATCCTTCTGAATGTAAAATTGTTTTCTCTAGGAAGGTTTGAATTAGATTTGTTAAATAGGATAATTCTTTTCTGGTAATCAAAGTACGGATCTTTTACTTGGAGAAGAATGCAGAATGGACGGATTGGTGTGTCATAGAGACGAGCGTAAGTTGCTGAATGTCACAGATATTGGCACTGGGAGTATGCAAAACATGCAAAGAACTGAAGATGTGTGGAGTAATGTCGAAGGGTAGGACATACAGAGGAATGTTTACCCACGAGAAACAATCATGGACTTTTATTTGGTAAGCACTTGCACGTGGACTGGAGTATGGTTTCCACTGCATGTGCGGTTGACTGTAGAGTGGTTCTCAATGTTTTTCAGAAGGGACTACATAGCTAATTGTTTAGCCATACTTAGTTAAAGATAGAGAACAACTTTTTAGGAGTTCATAGTCCTCCATTGGCTCAAGGTTATATAGTAGAATGTGTGTGCCTCTCCCACAAAAGAAGTAAGTTTTGCACCATAAAAAGCTACCTAATAAACAATCGCTGAGAACGCTAGCTTCCAGGTCAAAGTTGTAAATGTATATTAAATAGCGTATGACAACAAGTGATGATCAGACGTTAGAGCATAATGTGCTTCTAAAACTGAATAGTAAATAGAGAAACTATTAATATCATACTGAAGTTTGTGTTTATTTTAGACCTTTTCGTCAAATCGAAAGAGCGACTGATCAAAATAAGGAGATGGACTCTGGGACTGGCAACTGACGGGCAATGAGGCCAGCATCTTCTTCACAAACTGCATAGATCAACAGATGACTATTAATATTTCCAAAATTGTGGGGTAAAATACTTACCTGAAAAATGCATGTTGAGCACGCATTATGCAAGTCTTCACACACATTTTTCTGAAACTACAAAAAATGGATACATTCTTCCACAGACCAAACCTTCAAGGAATTTTTACTCAAATGCATGGAAGTTCTAATACTTCTGTTACGAAGGAACGTACCTGTACGAAGCTACTGGCTTTATCTTTCATGCATCGAAGCTGCTCAAGGGCATGGATGTTATTGGAGTGAGATGATATGAAGTTCATGTACAACGTGTTCCTTGATGTTGCATGGAAATGATCACAGAACTCCTCAAACAGGCGATAAAGCTCATCTGCTGAATTCTGAAGAGATCATATATGTGAGAGAGATCCACAATACTCCATTTAACGAATACTATGAAACATATGTCCTTACCTGATAAAATGCAATAATTTCAGTCGACTCCATGCTATATACAGCGAAGAATGAGGGCTGGTGATCAACATTTCGTGATACCTGATTTTGCATAATGCAAAGAATATCAACGAATTTTATTTTATTTAGTCATGAATGAAAAAATCAAACTCATAGATCCCTAACCATACCCATCCATCAACACTACCAAATTTTATCAACAGATGATGTCGATCTAAGAACTGCACCTGCAAAAGTAGAATGCATATACAATTTTATTATATTGAAAACATCGACCATACAATGCTAAGCTGACAACTTACAATTCAACAGTACTGTATCACAAATTAACAGAAATATAAAGAGATGCATATCAGCAATCAGCATATGAAATCTGGAACTTACCTTCCACATAATCAAGTCAACATAATCTTGAAAGTGCATATAGAATTTCTTCTTTAGAGATTGAACCCTCTGCTGAGACAACAGAAAAAGTTGTACAACAACTATAAGCGAAGGTACATTAAAAATATAATCAGACCACAAGTATAATACGTCAGTCACAAGCAGCAAATTCTGTTTTATCTTATTTTATTCCCAAAATCAATAGTAACACTTTGTTGACCTACATAAAAGCACACAAGGACCAACGAATGCATACACACACATCATGCATCAAACAGTTAGTTGAGCAAAAATACACCAAATAAGTCACCAAATTGGTTCACAACGGATGCTATCAAAACACACACAGATGTGCACATACACAACAACTCATACATCAGAATTCTTATAAAATTACACCAAAGCAGATGGACACACACTTGGGTAAACGAAAGAACGTGCACATTTTACACCTAAAGACAATTGCACAGAAGCTCACATGCAATCATCCATGCACACATATAGAGTGAGGCAGTGTATAAGATTGTATCATACAGCTTATATCAGTTACACATGCTGGAAAACATTAATTTATATATAATTCGTACTGCTTGATAAGCTTTTGATGGATGACAATATCAACATAGATGCATTGATGAAGAAGTGGATAAGTGGTAAATTAGAAGTGGTCCAACAATTTGGTGCACACATGGGAAGCAAACAAATCCCTAAGTATGACAGCAAATACAGTAATAACTGCATGATTGAAGTACATAGCTAACTGCTATCCGGTTGAATAGAAAAATCCCTACAACAATAATATACCAGAAAATAAACATGGACGTGAAAAGGTGTAAATTAGTCAACTAATATGAATAAGAATGACAAACTTGAGGTTTAATGACCTTTGTCATTTTTGCAATTAAATGAACCAGATTAGACATCAGTTCAAGACGTGTGACTTAAGAATAAATTCAATTAGAAGTCTTAATGACTAACCAGGCTATGGTCCCTTTCCCCGTCCCATATTCCACGAAACATAAATGAGAGCAACCGTTGCTTGATACCACTTAAAAAGGAGCTTTGTGCCTCCGTTGATTGTTGGTGATGCTGAATTTCATTTCCTCCTTGATCTAAAGGCAACTTTGGCTGTTTCTGTTTGTCCAGGTTTACCATGTACTGCAAAACAAAGTATTAACTGTAAGTTGAAATGGAAAGATTATCAGAATTGTACTTACTAGAAACTTCTGAAAGGTTAGAAGCTCGACTAATTTTTAGAAATTTAGAATTTAAAACAATAACAGGGAGGGGGTACTTTGACATGTATTATATATTGACTTTCTCTTTATTCACATCTCTTAGTTTTTTTAAGCTTATTAAAATAAATTAATGAGGTCATGGACAAATATTGAAGCTTCCCTGTGCCATTAATAAGAAACAGATCACTTGGATTTAGAAAGTTCAAGAATGTATGATGGACAAAAGCACGTTAAGCTTTGGAAAAAGAAGTTGTACCATCTAGGAGTTTAGCTCATCTCTTCCAATTCGGAATTTGGATCACATAGCTCCTACAATAATATCAACAAAATGTGTACTTGCCTGAGCATGAGAACTAAGAAATAATGCATCATCTTCTCGGCAAAATGCCCCAATAGCTTGCACATCAACAAGGTTTCCCGAATCCCTTATTTGGAGAATGTGAATTGTTTGAGAGCGAAGGGCCATGATTGCCAACAAATCATCATACAAGAAAACCCCCATGCTTTGAGCCAAACTGACAAAATCATTGTTGATGACCTTCTCATCTAATGTAATACCATCCTCCAATCTAATTGTTACATGAGAAATCAAACAAAACTCATCAGCATAAAAAACAAATGTTGTTTACATATATTATCATTTCATCAACAAGAGTAATTGACGGAATTGATATTGCGCAACAAACCTCACAAGGTGAAATGTAATCTTTTCTATCAAAGGAATTCCTTTAGTAGCTCCACGAACAGCAGGTGCATCAGGAACAGGAGCAGTTTGAGTTGCAAACAGCCCAAACTGGTTAGTCTTGATATGCAAAAAGAAGTCTTTGCAGATAAACTCGTTGTGTGATGCAAGTGACACAGAGTAAAGTTGGGTAAAGAAACTCTTGAATCTCTTGGCCTTTTGGGGCAGATGAAGGGAATCACAATTGTTTTGATTGCATGAAAAGGATGGCCAAGTTGGTCTATAAACAATGAGATTCTGATGATTCCTGCTGAAGCTTATGAGGTAGTGACCATCATCAGTGAACTTATGGAAAGACTGATCTGGACATTCAACATCATATATGGTACAGTCTGGGACTAGATTCTCGTAGAATTGCCTAACACAATTAATCTGTCAGTGAAAAGTTAGACTTCAATGTAGGCTTGTAACAACACTAGTAAGGTTCTACATGTCATTTCTGCGATGGTACCCATACAAATAGACACTGAAATCAAAACTTAATACAAATATACTCATAAATTCTTCAATTTCTTCGATGTTCACAATTTGATTAGTAGCTTTTATTAATTTAAGTGCTCAAAATAAAAGGCCATTACTAATTTTTATTTACAGATTGTCATTAGAAGTAAGGGTAACTATCTCAAATAAATTGATGTTGAAGCTATTAATACTCTAGTTTTTAGAAATGATATATAAAGGAGCATTAACTAGCAATCTATCTTCTACACTTGTAAAATGATCATGTCTATTTCTTTAATATATTCCAAAGTTATCAATTTTTTCTACTAATTTAATGTTCCATTTCTTTTCAATATATTGGTTTATGCTTCTGCGTTTGTGCTATTAAATAACAAAAAAAAAGGGAATTGAAGAACATACACTGGTGCTTGGAGGTGGCGTTGTAATTTGACGTTCAAAGATTCTAGCAACGATATTATTGGTCTTCTTATACATCACAACTGAAACTCAAATAAATTGATAGATTTCCACAGCTATCAAATGAGAAGAAGAAGAAGATGGTCTTTCCAGATCTTCTTGTTGAGATGATTGAAGAAGAAATAGTTAAATTGTTGGGGCAAAAGAAGAACAAGTCTCTTCTGCAGCATAATTTGTTCACTTCGACTTCAATTTCTGTTTCTGGCTAGTGAAGAAGAAGATGATGAGCCTTTATGTTACTGACTTACTGTATCTGTCTGTAAAATCGACTAAACAGCCATCAGCACATCACACACAGAGTAATGGGCTAATAATGGGCCTTTGTAAAGGCCCAAAATAAAGTAAAGGCCCAATCCAAGCATTATTGGTCTGATTGAGTGACCACTGTCTCACACTCTGTCACTCTGACCAGTGACCAGTGACCAAGTTCCTTTCCTTTCTTTAAAGAAGGTTCCAAAAGACCAAAACTGTATTAAGTATGATTTATGAGTAGTGTAACTTACAACTAACATTAATACCAAACATTACTGTATATGTAGGGGGGACTTGACCTTGACTTATTCCTTTCTCATTTAATTTTCAATAATAAACAAGATTCATTCTAAATTCTAATACTTGACTGAAGATGCTTGGACTTGACCCCCAATAATATAAAGTCAAAAATACAAATTCTGGATTTGATCATCATTTGGCCGGATGGTGCTAATTAATTTTAGTAATTTAGTTCTAATTATTATTTCAGTCCCCTCTCCTTACTCCATCTTTAATTTTTTACAATAGTCAATAGCAAAAAAATGTTGTTTTTCAATAACTTGGATAGCAAATGTCAGCTGGTTTAGAAATGTATGAGGGTTTGTTTGATTCGAGCGGTAAATTGATTTATCAATGAAAATGGAGGATATGCAGTTTTATGTAAATTAATCTATTCTGTTCCTCCTTAAGATTTACCAGGAACAAAATCCCCGCACGAATCAAATAGACCCTAAAACTCAAAAAAATGACAGTAAATAGTCAAAGTTGGCGATGTATACACAAGTTTAGAGTTATGGCAATGGCAATGGCAGCGGCACCCAGCTGAATGCTGTAACTTGCAATCTACTGATGACAGTATACATATGTGAGAGCTAGTCTTAAGACACAAAAGTACTGGAAGCACCATGATACTTATGCCAATGTGCCATTAAAACGCTTTTAAGAAATAGACTTTGGGTCATTTTTGTGACTTGAAAGAGAGGGACTTTGACAACACAATATCATGACTTTTGGTTGTTTAATTTTCTAACCATCAATAATCAACATGTAAACAGGGTCCACTTTGAATATCTTAACAATTCTAGATACAAATCGAATTAAATAGCTAGGTGTACGTTGGTCATTTATTTGGATGGATTAATCATGAATGTATAATTCTGAAAAAATTGTATACAAACTTACCATCTAACTATATTTACATCAACAAAATTTCTTGCTTCTATAGTCTAAAAACATCTGGACAAAAATTTCATAACAAGACAGTTATAAAGTTTGACAAAAAAAAAAAAGATTACTACTTAAAACTTTTTCTACCAAATCAATAAATCATCATTTTGTCGATACTTTTTATTGAATAAAAATTTATTTATATGAAAAAAGAAATGTACCACTAGTTTAATTTCTTTTTTCCTTCTAATCTCTGGCGGCCGGTTTACGGATAAACTGGACCACAGAGTTGTAAATATCAATTTAGACAATTGGCTTATGGCCAAATTGTGTTAAGAGTTAAGACATAAACCTTAGGGGTTTACTTGTAGCATCTTCATTAATTGTGTGCTAATTGCCTTCTCAATATGATGATGATTGTGACATGGATATGCACTCTAGCTCATCTTATATATAGTAACCATGCAATATCTAGTTATATAGTTTTATAAATTGGTATATATATGAGTCTATTTTATATAAAACAAACTAAGTCTAGTTTTAATCATAGATGAGACCAATTAAGGAGACATATATAGTTTTCCAATATCCATTATCAAAGTTTCTGTAAAATTAATAATTAAGTTGTCCATATGACCATAACTAAGGATAAATGTTTCCTCTATACAAATAAAAGCTTTCAACATATACAACGTCACAAGAAGGGTCATCACTGCACACCACCAATATTTTTGAACTCGATCCATGCCAAACAAAATTTGTAGTTACTACTCTTAGAGTCTTTGGTTCACCAGGTCTTCTTCTATGGAAGACATTTGATATATACCAATAATTTCAACCCCCATGACTTGACCAAGCCACCATTCGGATGATTCACTTTAGACTTTATATAAAGAGTACTAGTCATTCTCATTACATGGAGTCAGTCTTAATTCGATCTCAAATGTTGTGTTTCTAGAGCTTGAAGAAAAAGGTAGTAATAGTCTTATTATAGAAGATATGGAGGTGGAGAAGATGATGAACGACTACTCCTCAGATATTACTATGAATAAGGATGATGATCTTCTTCTTCCAGGGTTTCGATTCCATCCAACTGATGAAGAGCTTGTTGGGTTTTATTTGCGGCGAAAGGTGGAGAAGAAACCTCTTAGTATAGAACTTATTAAACAGATTGATATTTACAAGTATGATCCATGGGATCTCCCAAGTAAGTTTCATGCATATTTCCATTTTATGATCTTCATCAGATTAATATCTATTTTAATTTCTTCATCACTATAAAAGCAAAATCTACAAGTTTATGTCATGCCTAGTTGTTCATCATGTGTTTTTGAAAAAGAAAGAGTTTCTGATCACTCTTCAGATCATTCCTCTATGTAGTCCTTTAAGATATTTTAAATTTCCGATCTCATTTGATCAATTTAACAGTTTACATTAACACTCTCTTATGACAGTACTACACAAAAACAAGTCTTCCTCTCACCATATATAGTATGTGGTGTGTGTGCGCTGAAAGCATGTTGTTTTCGTGTTAAGTAGGGTAGATATATATAGTTATCGCGCGCTTTCATCAGTTCATGGTTGATTATTAATTGTCAGCACAGTGATTATTCCCTCACCACCCATTGATATCAAAATAACATTAATGATTTAACTGGTATTGCAACTTTTGTTTTGCTTCTGGTAACATGTACCTGTACAGTTGCAACAAATCATCAGACAGTTTCATAAGTATTGTTTTCTCGATCTTCTGGTTGATTATCAATATAAGTGCCAACAAATAGAGGGACCCTTTTAGATTAAGGTCTTAGCTCTTGCAGCGCATTTCTAAGTTCTAACTAGCTAGGTTACTTAGACAAATAAAAGTTATGCTATATGTCTATGTATATACAAGTTGCTTCATAAATCATAACACACACTTTTCTTTTAATTTTGCTTCTTTTTTGAATATCCATTAACTTATCATCTGTTCATCTTGATGAAAATTAAGAAGTCAGTACAACGGGAGACAAGGAGATGTACTTTTTTTGCATAAGAGAGAGGAAGTATAGGAACAGCATAAGACCAAATAGAGTAACCGGGTCTGGATTTTGGAAGGCAACTGGCATCGATCGACCTATATATTCAGTTGCAGATGCCAACGAATGCATTGGCCTGAAGAAATCATTAGTCTACTACAGAGGAAGTGCAGGAAAAGGCACCAAAACTGATTGGATGATGCATGAATTTCGCCTACCGACTAATGGCAAAAGCATCAATCTACCTTCCCCTAAGAACAATACTCTAGAAGCTGTAAGTAATTCTTAGACCTAGCTATCATTTTTCATTTTGTATTATTCTTATTTCTTTCAGTTAGCTAGAGCTGGAGATCATTAATAACTTCCATCCATACCTAATTAA
This sequence comes from Thalictrum thalictroides, assembly GCA_013358455.1. Classification (NCBI taxonomy): domain Eukaryota; kingdom Viridiplantae; phylum Streptophyta; class Magnoliopsida; order Ranunculales; family Ranunculaceae; genus Thalictrum; species Thalictrum thalictroides. The sequence continues at coordinate 95,677 of JABWDY010039228.1, read as the reverse complement.
CTATATACATTTTGTTGCCTGGCAGCCTTATTTAAACTGTTTTCCTATAATTTGCAGGAGATTTGGACCCTTTGTCGAATATTCAAACGAACCGTAACCTACAAAAAATATGCACCAGCTGCTACAGGTTGGAGAGAAAATCCTGCAGGTGTCATGAAACAAAAGTCAAGTGATTCAAATTCTCAAACATGCAGCAGCAGCTTAGAATCTGTCAAGAGAGATTACAAGTCTTTTGGAGGCCCATTTGTTCATCAACAGAAAGAGTCAAGACCAGTTTTCAATAACAATATTATCAATGAAAGGGTCCATATGTTTCCAAACCAGTTGGGATCATCAATAACTCCACCAATATCATTTCCAAATCAGATCATTTACCCAAATAACAACATCAATTTTAGTAATGGTAGTGACCACCATTTCAGAGATGGGAACTGGGATGAACTTGGAACTATAGTAGAATTTGCATCTAACCCTGCATCCTTTATGTTTGGTTGTATATAGTTTTTGTAGTGTTGTTTTATCATTGTAAAATGATATCATTAGATGAATACAATACAATAATATTGCATTACGTAGCTTTCTTGACTCTTGAGATATGAATGTCATTATATACTCCACATTTTAATTGTTTTTTTTTGACATTTTAATTGGTTGAAGTCAATATAGAGTATTGTCAAATGATATAAAGCTTGTACATACTCCACACGTTTAGCTAATCACTAAATCAATATGTTTACACAAAAATTTATTAGTCGTCACATTTAGGAGGTCCTCAGGTGGAAGTAAGTGAAAACATGTCCATCCGTTCCCTATGAAAAAAAAAACTTATTATTTTTGGATTCTCCTCTCTTCTCCCTCTCAATCTCTCGAAATTGTTTCTTATCCCATTCAAACTCTCATTTACACCCAAATCATCCATACCTTCTCTTAGGAGCAAAGCTTTTATGTTAAGAATTAAGTGCATCTCCAATGCTACACTAAATTCTTATATTTAGTGAAAAACAACAAAAAACCATCTTCAATCCTACACTATATTTAAGATTCCACTAAAATTTCACCAAATATTTCACTAAACTTAGTGAATTACACTCTTAACATTGCATCTATTTTTAAATTTTTTTTTAATCTATAGATCCTACGAATAAGAGAGACAGAAAGGAAGGAAAAAACAATTGTTTGATGAGAGAGAATGTTACGCGACACTGATAACATCACGCGATGTTATCAACATTGCTTGGACTATTTTCTTAAAAAAAAATTTTATTTATTTAATCTGTGGGTTCCATATTTACAGTGAAGTGTTAGTGTGGGATTGTAGATACATAAATTTAGTGGACTCCTAAATTTAGGTTTGGGCCTAGGTGGCACACTAAACTTGTGTAGCATTGGCACTAAGACTATAGCATGGTCTCACATGTGGTCCTTAGTTTTTATTTCATGGTCCCGGGATCAGTTAATGTGAACTCAGATCTAAATAATTTATCCAAACAAAGAACACATTATCTACAAACCTTGAAACAAACCAAACTATATAACTGTCTTGAACACCATTTTACCGCCATTTTTCTCTCATTTGAGAGAAATAGAGATTTCTAATAGAAATTTAAAAAATGGCTTCTTTATCCTTTTGTTTCTCTTCTACAGTTCATTGTGATCTTCCAATTCAATCTCAAGCTCGACCTTCTCGACCTAAAACCCCTAATAAATCCAAAAAATTGCCCAAAAAGCAAAAAAACCCTATTCTTATAACTCGAACTAATTCCAACAATTCAGGTGGAGATGCTACAACTTATACTCGTCTTCCTCCTAAAGATGATTACTTTGAAGGTGGTAAGACGTTGAGTGCTTTCAATTTGGATTCTAGTGTAGTTAAACTCTCTGATTTGGCCAAACAGCTTTCGGTTGTTTCTGAAAATGGGGATGAAAGTGATGAGTTTAGTAGTCAAGACGAGATTTTTGAAGGTGGGTTAGGGTTAGGGGAGGGAGAAGTTCAATTGATAGAATGGGGTTCTGTTTTTGATGATGAAAATGATGGTGGGGATGAAGTGGTGGCGGTGGAGTATGAGGGAGTGAGAGAGGAAGGAGATAGTTTTGATGAGGAATATGGGGTTGAGAAGGAGAAAGGAGTACCAGCGGTAATGAGATGTTTTGATAGAGCGAAAATTTATGTGAAAGCTGGTGATGGAGGGAATGGTGTTGTAGCTTTTAGAAGAGAGAAGTATGTGCCATATGGTGGACCTTCAGGTGGAGATGGAGGAAGAGGAGGGAATGTTTATTTTGAAGTTGATGGATCGATGAATTCGTTGTTACCGTTTCGTAAGAATATACATTTTAGAGCTGAGAGAGGATCTCATGGACAGGGAAAGAAACAGGATGGGGCTAAGGGAGAGCATACTGTTGTGTATGTAGCACCTGGAACTGTTATTAGAGAGGCAGGTAAGGGGGGACAAGAAGGAAGGTTGCTTTTGGAGTTGCTAACGCCTGGACAAAGGGGGCTTTTGTTGCCTGGTGGAAGGGGTGGGAGAGGGAATGCCTCATTTAAGTCAGGGACAAATAAGGTACCGAAGATTGCAGAGAAAGGAGAGGAGGGTGCAGAAATGTAAGTGTCATTTCACATTTATATATATCATGCTTATTTCTCTTTTTATTTTTTTTGCAATATCGGTGTGCATTAGAGAGGTGTAGGCACTAGGCATTAGTTACATTACAATTCACAACGTATTTGGAGTAGTTTTTCTGGTTCATCGCAATTGAAGCTATATGTTATTGAATAGTAATAACGTTTTACAAGTTGTTGACAGGGGAAGTTCTCAATTATATGGAAACTAATATTTCTAGCCTAAGCCAATTGCTCGAAAACAATTGATATATGTGTATAAGTGAAATACAAAAGACCATATTCCCTTAATAACACCTTGATATATTATATTAATAATGTTCTTAATCAGGTGGTTGGAGCTGGAACTAAAGCTGGTTGCCGATGTTGGAATTGTTGGTGCTCCAAATGCTGGGAAGAGCACCCTTCTTAGTGCTATAAGTGCTGCTCAACCAGAGATTGCGAACTACCCATTTACAACCTTACTTCCTAATTTGGGTGTGGTATCACTTGATTTTGATGCCACAATGGTTGTAGCAGATCTGCCAGGTTTACTTGAAGGAGCACATCGAGGCTTTGGTTTAGGTCATGAATTTCTGCGACACACCGAAAGATGTTCTGTGCTGGTACAGAATATCCCATCCATAATTTAACCTTTTTCGAGTTTTTCTTTAACAAAATAGTGGAAATAAAAGTGCTTTAGGAGTTTGTTATAGTTCACGTCCAAGATAAGCCAACCTTACTCCATCTAGGCTTCAGATGCAAACTGCAAATTCCACTACTAAATTCTTGCACAAAATCTAGTTTTGGACTAGGAGTCTAGGACCCAACAATGTGATAGAAACACCTTGTGAATCAAATCTTTGGTTCGCTTAGTAATAAATTCTAATCTGATCTTCATGAGGATGAAAACCATATGATTTAGTTTGTATCAATATAAATGTTCATTCATCTAATGAGTTTTCGTTGTCCAGAAAATTTCCATTCTTCACCTTTCATACAAATCGAACACCGTGTGATCTTCATGGACACTTAATTTCCTTTGTTTTCATAGATGTAGTGAAACATTAAAATAATTGCCGTGTTTCTTTGAGGCTTAGGTACATGTGGTTGATGGCTCAGGGGAGCAGCCAGAGTATGAGTATGATGCAGTTCGCCTGGAACTGGAACTTTTTAGCCCACAGATTTCCAAAAAGCCTTTTATAGTAGTTTTTAACAAAATGGACCTTCCAGAGGCATCTGAAAAGTGGACTTCGTTTAAAGAATATCTACAAGCTCGTGGTATTGAACCTTTTTGCATGAGTGCAGTGAACCGACAGGGAACCCATGAAGTGGTTTGTGCTGCCTACGAACTCTTGCGTAAGAAGTCAGAAGGGGAAAAGGAAAGCAGAGGTCAGATTTCCTTATGCATGCTAATAAAGATTCCACATATTCATAATTTATGCGATGGTTTTTGGTGTCATTATTTATGATGAGTTTCATCCAATTTAGGTTGGCCTGAACCATCAAATCTGAATCATGTGGCTGAAATGGTACACAAGCAACGGAGTGCCCCAATTAATGAGTTCGAAATATCTCATGACAGCAGTTCTTCTGCTTGGTATGTAGTTGGAGGAGGGATACAACGATTTATCCAAATGACAAATTGGCAGTAAGTAATTCCCCTTTTTTACTTATTATGTAATTTTAAATCACCGTACTGCCTTTTTTTTGCACGGGGGTTGGGGGTGGTTAGAACTCTATATGTACAAGAAATTGTACAAGCTACCAACTTCCTTGAAGGTTGATACCTCCAATAGTATGGGGGATACAAAAGAGATCAAAGTATACAATACAACACATCTGTTCTGTCTGCTTTATTCTTCCGCTATCTTTTGTTGGAAAAGTTTATTGTTCCATTTCATCACTTTCAAGTTGCAATTATTATAATACATGATAGCTGCCAGCATTTCCAAGTCGATTCATATTTTCGTTGTTACCTCAGGATTGATATTAATAGATACCTGAAAATTGTTATCAATAGAAGTGAAACAACAAATTACCAATAGCGTAAAACATGCCCTCACTCTTGACTCGACTTCCATTGTGGAGTCTCTTTACACCACCACAACTTGTGACCTTACAGCCAGAGAATCGATTCCTATGAGCAGAGATGAGTTTGAAGCATCATGTTTGTTCATTCATCAATTTCTCAGGTTCATCCTGGCTGTAGAGATTTTGATGTCCTGATCTCTTATTATGGGCTATATCTCATATTGTCGTAGCCATTATAGTTTAGTGATTTGAGCTCTAGATTGTTCTCGAGGTCATTTTTTGTCTTGACAATTCAGAATTGACTCATGTTATCTGCTACTTCAGATTTACATTCGAAGTATTTTCTATCTGATCTAGTCGGTTAAGTTTGATATAGAACAATTTATTTAAGTAAAGCTAGATTCACAAAATATTAAACCTCCAATGTGTTTGGACTGTTATTATAGATGGTGAGAACAGAAAGTGGAGAGTCTCAAATGCATAAAGCTTAAGAATTTGACCTTGGGCCTGCAATCTTTTGGATTACAGGCTGGGTCATGGAAGTTATATTACAAACTCGAGAAAAAAATAACAACGTGGTGCTTAACTGTGCTCTACCACCTTAACTTGCTAAGAGTACTTTTATTATAAACTGATAGACAAACAAAACTACAGTTTTAGGTTTAGGCTGGCTTTAGGGGAAATAATGTACAGTACTTCAATCGTGAGATAATCTTGTGCACGTGTCTGCAATGTTACCTTTTCTTTTGTCACCCATCCATCGAGAAATGATACCTCTATTGGTGATAGAATCTTCCGCTAGTGTTCAAGTTCTACCTAAGTTAGTTGTGATCATACTTAGTTGACTTTGATGACCATAGAGATACATCAAAATACTTCTTTTTAGAGTTCCTTGAAGGCCACTCTCAGATTCACGTATATAATTTAAGTTCTTTGCACATTGGTTTTGGATGAAGTTTTTTGAGTATTGTATCATGCTTTTGGATTGCTTGATTTATATATGGAAATTATTAGTTTCCATTTTGGTATTACTTTTCCAAAATGGTCCAAGAAAACAAAAGACTGTTTTCTTATTATTAACGAAGTTTGGGCTTTAAACTCCGTTATCGTTCTTTAAGTTATATATATGTTCTGAGCTTTTGTTGTTTATTTTTCGGGACAGGTATTCAGAATCTATGAAAAGATTCCAACATGTCTTGGAGGCATCCGGTGTGAACAAATCTCTTATCAAACTTGGTGTAAAAGAAGGTGACCGGGTGATAGTTGGTGAGGTAATTTCTTCCAACTGTTTTCCATTCATTTGTTTTTTTATTGTTGGTGATGTAATGCGCTGCGTATATACAATTTATTGTTCTATTTAAACTATCCGCACTGTGTTGAAATCATTAAAAAAAAATCATTATTCTTGCCAGATGGAGCTGATATGGCATGATTCTAATAATAATGTTGACCCATCAAATATGAGGAAGGGATCAGATGGACTAACAAAATGGCCTCAGTGGAAATAGTTGATCAAGTTTATCTCGTTGGATCAACTGTGAATCTGTGATCATGCAAGGTTAATTGTCTACAGAGCATGCACAATCTTAAGTAGCTTTCAACCTGTGGACATACCTCTCCAGATACTTTATCTACTAAAAGAATGGGCTAATTCGTCACAGGGAAAATTTTGACTGATACAGAGATGAACAACTTATACATGGTCTGACCTCTCTTTTCTCCTGTAAAAGTCTTCATCTTATACTAATTAGCAATTCATTATTGGAAGCATAAATATCATTGATTTATGAAAATCTTACTAGTGTACCATGTTTGTAATTCATGGTGTGAGATCTCCCCAAGCATTTATTTTAACATTAAAATCAAGTTGTGTCCATATCATGAGCCTAGTGCTGTACTGCATGTCAATTGTCGAATAGATGCACTGGCATGGACCAGTAAAAGAAACTAGCCAGGAAAGCAATCTCATAGGTTAAATATCAATGTATATGAGAATCAGCTGCCATCGAGAACGTAATAGAAATAACTTCTACCCAATGACCAAGAATCATTATTCAATTACAAAGTCAGTGAGAAGTACAACTCTGTTACGATTATGACTCATGCTAGTTTCAATTCACTCGCTGCCATTATGCATTATTCATTTTCTGACCTGACAAATTAGAAAAGATGAGATTTCACTTTAGCTACACAAATAAATGTTTTTTTGTCTCCCCCTTCTTTACTTCATGTTTCTCAGTTTCTGGTATATTGTAAAGGTGTGTATTGGTCTTTAAGAGAAAATATTGCTTGACGAAAACCCTCTTGTGAAGATGTTAAGAGTTATTAAAAACTAGGGGAAATGGTACATATATTGGCATATACGGAAAAGTGGGGGAGGTTGAAGCAGCTAGAGATTTGTTTGAGAAAATGCCTGAATGAAGTTTTGTTTGATGGGGTGCTATACTGCTATGATTGATGGGTATGTACATGATGAATGGTAAGTTTTCAAAGGCATTGAGACTATTTGATGATATGCAAGCTTCCGGGCAAATGCATTCATCTCTGTGTTAAATATTAATGAGAGCAAGTTGGGAGAGGATTCAGATTTCAGAGCAATGTGGTTGTCGTGTACGCAAAATGCGCCTGTATAGATTGCTTTGGATTTGTTTAGTGGAATACATCATAATTACGGATGTAATACTGTGAAAATCCACGATCAGCAGGCTTATGCATGCCATGGTTGTGATGCATTGTAGCTATTGTTAAAAGTGAGCCTGATGCGACTCTTCCCAATCCACCTACATTTGTGATGGCTTTATCTGGATGTGCCCATTCGTCAGGGATGGTTGACAAGGGAATATAATTGAGATATTTGAATCTATAAATATTGAACCTGGGATTGCAGATATCCTAGCTCGATCTAGACGAGTGCAGTACAGTACAAATCTTATCTTACATTCCCATGGAGCCTCAAGGCCTCAAGCATGTAGGACACCGAACAACATGAAGTAGGGGAATGAGTTGGGAAGCATCTGATCACTGATCTCAATGGAACCGCCCGTAAGATGGAGGTCGCATGCATTTGGTTATCTAATTAATATGTATGCAGCTGTTGGCAGATGGGAGGATATATGCTGATGAAATGGGGGGAGAGATGGATCAAAAGGGAGCTAAGAAAGAGACAGGTTGCAGTTCCATTGAAAAGGGTGTAGAAGAGTTTTGTTGCTGGGGATACAACTCAACTAATGATAGGGCCTGAATGTACAATTTGCAGAGAAAGTAAGGAAAGGAGGGTGCAGAAATGTAAGTGTTACTTCACGTTATTTGATTGGTTGAGTGATAAAAAGTATAAAAATATATACAAAGTATTACATTAAAAAGTCTAGGTTAATTGTGTTGATTTATGCATTAATTCTAAAGGATCAGAGTTCAGACCTTGATATATATATATTTAGAACAATATATACTGTTTGCTGAAGAAGTTGAACAAATAAACAAGTCCCTGATCCTGATGCATTGGCCTTTTAAAAATAACACTGCTTAATGTAACTGTACATACACACCCACAAGTGCCCAAAACCCGAATGCTAGTGCTAGGAAAACAAGTATTGACTAGGAGTATAGTTGTTGTCATGAAGAAACGCAAGTGTAACAAAGGTGGGAACCAGAAAACACTCCATTAAAACAAGACTGATGAGTAGCAACTTATCTTTTAGCAAGAAGTGGGGTTTCACAAAAGGCCAGCCATTGCATATAAGAACAAACAACAAAAACAAAGGAGTTTCAGATAAGACGCTGCATGCATGCCACAATATATAAGTGGAAGATCGAGCTAGAAGGTGATGAGCAGAGAAGCTTGAGAAGTAAACTAAAACCTCTCAACAAGGGAACTATTAGCATCAACACATGGATACAGGATACTGATGAAGAGAAGGAAGAGGAAATTCCAATTCAGACATGGATTTGGCAAGTTCTTTCTTCTTCTTCTTAATAAGCCGGAGAAGATAATTAATAAGCCCAATGACAAAACATAAATAAATTGATCTGTAAGAATAAAGCATTTATCTTTCCACCGTCACCACCACTACCGCCCAGTCCCATAAACATATTGCTTAGAATGTCGAACATGATCAGCAAGAGAATATGAGTAGAAAAGGTTGTGATTCTATAAAAAAATTTTGGCCGAGGGACTCTTATTTATAAGGTAGAAAAAAGGCAAGGTGGTAGATAATGGATTCTTATTCGCATATGTATTCCAAATGGGTCAAGGCTTCCACCGGGCCCAGGGTTCCAAACTAGCAATGGGTCAACAATGGCACCCATTAATGGCTAGAATGTACAGTACCATTATACCATGCTGGAGTTACCCAAATACTAACTTGAGAACTTCTAGTCCGATTCCAAATTCCAATCTACCCTCACTGATATTTGTACACCAGCAGTCCAACACGGCAGCGGCAGCACCGCCGGCTGTATCTGCCATTTATTTCTTTCACAAATACCCAAGTAGTCAAGTACTACTAATTTCCTCTCTCTGACAGTCTGCTCGAGACTTTGGGCCATGGATCTAATTATGGAGATTTTTCTGACTGATACCCCATTATAAAGGGCGGGTGTGACTTGTTTTGTAGAGGAGTGTCCACTGCTGCAAAAATAAGACCTCACCTGGCCTGATATTCTACTATTCTAGTAAGGGAAATCATATTAATTGGCATCTCTAGTCAATATGTTTCGCATCCTCCTTCACTTTTTTCACATGTAAACATCTGTCAATAACTTCATGTTTCTCAGTTTTGTGGTATTTTTGTAAAGGTAGCGTGTATTGGTTTTTAAGAGATCGATATTATACCCTCGTACATATATATGAACTTCAGAGGAACTCATGCATGTACTGATGAAATTCATATGAACTTATTGCTTTATTGGTGATCATGTATTCTTACTTATTAGCATAAACTTTCATTTCAATTCAAATGGAAATCAAATTACAAGGAAACTTCATTATATTAAAATAAACCCTAATGCTAGCGGTAAAATGATAAAGATGAAGTGAATAAAGCGAATGGTCTTAATATTGGCAAGAGCCTCTTGATCATCGTCAATAACATAATTGTCATTACTAAGGAGCAGCAAATCATCATCGTCGTCATCATCATTACTATAGAGCAACAAATCAACAACATCAAAGTCATCGTCATCATTGAGCCGCCCAAGCCAATCGCTTGTATTCAAGAGCTCGGGCATGAATTCGCGGGCAAAGACCACACATAAGATCAGATACGTCAACTCGTTGACGAAAAATTTGTACAAGGGGTAAGAAGCTGCTGTGCAGGCGCAGGCGCGAACTGCCCAATAGAATGCATAATCCATATTGAGTACTCTGAATAGTTCAATATAGTAGAGACTGATGGGAGCTTGGCCGTAAGTAGCAAGCCCCTTCTCTTTAAGATACTGTGTGGATGAATTAAGAGCTTGGATGAGGAGAGCAAACCTGAAAAAAGCAAAGGCTTGGAAGTATTCATCAAGAGTATACTTGTTGTGATAGAGAAACGCAACTGTAACGAAGGTGGGAATCAGAAAACACTCCATTAAAACAACACCAACTAATAGCAACTTATCTTTTAACAAGTAGGGTTGTTTCACATTTACCATAGGCCGCCAATGGGTGCAGATAAGAACCAACAACAAAACCAAAGGAGACTCGGATAAGAAGTTGCATGCAATACTAAGCGGAAGAGAAGGTGAACAGAGAAGCCTGAGAAGTAAACCAAAACTTCTGAACAAGGGAACTACTAGCATGAGCACATGGATACAAGACACTGAGAAGTAAGAAAATTCGGATTCAGGTGTAGATTCAGCTAGTTCTTTCTTCGTCTTAATAAGCCGGAAAATATAATAACCCCAATGGTATAACATATATAAGTTGATGTGTAAGAATAAAGTATTCATCTTATCACCTTGCAGGAACATGTTTTCTAGAATCTCTGACATGATCAACAATTAGCTTAGTAGTCAACAATAGAAAATGGGTAGAAGAGGTTGTGAAGTGTGATTCAATGATTTTTTTAGCAGAGGAGGTTATATATATATAAGAGTGGTGAATGGATTCCTATTCGTATATGTACTTTTAAGCTTTGAGTTCTTTCACAAATATAACACCAGTTTCCTCCGACTTGGGATTTTGGGCTATGGATCTAAATTGTGGACTTTGGGCTATGGATCTAATTGTGTACTTCATTTAAAGAATATCTACAAGCTCGTGGTATTGTACTTTTTTGCATGAGTCATGAGTATAGGGAATCCATGAAGTCGTTTGGGGCTTTGGGCTGCCAACGAACACTTAAGTATGAATTATCCAAATGAGTGAATGACAAACTGGGTTCGGGCTCAAGTTCATTCAATAAGCTTAATGAGCCGAGTTTGAATACAAAAGAAGGTTTGATTAAAATTTAGGCTTAACTTGAACTCGACTTGTTTATAAACGAATAGAACTCAAACCTATCAAAACTCAATTTGTTTGGCTCAAATACCATTATTATATGTAATTTAGTCGACTAGTTTGGACTCAACTCGAGCTGATTCAATAAACTTAACGAGCTGAGTTTGAACACAAAAGAAAGCTCCTTTGAAATTTGGGATCGGCTCCAACTTGATTAGTTAATAAACGAGCCAAAATCGAATATATCAAAGCTTAGCTAGTTTAGCTCGATAAGCACCCTAGTGACCCTACCCGTCCACCACAAATCCACCAATTGCTTATTTGCATATGAGCACTCACTCATTAAGTACAAAATCATCCTACGTATAACGCATTTCCGTAAATAATCCAAAACCAACATTGGGCTTTGGATCAAAGTATGGGCATTATCACTGCAAAAATCAAGCCCAAAAAATGTCCGAAATGGAATTACCCAAAACTTCTATCCGGCCCATCAAGTTCATTTTACATGGTGATTTCTTTTGAAGTCCACATGATCTCATGTTTTTTTTTCTCAACCAAAACTAAGTAACTAACCAAATAATCATCACAGCAGACTTGTAGTAACACATCAACTACATGATAAAATCATCACAGCCTGTTCTTTTTTTCATTGAGATCTTATAGAGGACATCAAAATATTCTTTTTTTACCTCTTAGAGGTATTCTTTTTTTCCAAGAAACATACCATTTCATTCAAATAAAAGAGATACGTTTATACAACTCGACAGCCTTATCCATGTAGGCACTAGAGACTCTGAAAGGGAGATAGTAACTTTCTTTCCCACACTTACATAAATACCTATTACAGACATGATCGACCA
>JABWDY010039228.1:28057-42234 GCA_013358455.1 Thalictrum thalictroides | reverse complement strand
CATTTTGATTGAGAAAGGTAAGGAGAAGGTGTGTTATGGATTTGTAGGGGAGGGGGTGTTTTTTGATTGAGTAATATGTTTTTCTTGTTTGTGAGAGTTGGGTTTATGGATTTGTTTTGAGATATATGTTTTGTGTTTTGATATGATATTGTTTTGCATGGTAATTTGGACTTTTGATGAATATTAGATTTGATTTTGACTTTTTCTAGGTCAGCAGAAGGAATCATTCAAATTAGTTTTGATTTGATTGACTACAATCTTCATTGCTTTGTAGTTTGATTTCACATTGGAAAGGTTAGAAGTTCTTCTTTCAACTTAATTACAGTTCTATAGCTTTTTGGATTCATGTCTATCTGTATGTATGTATTTTCTGTAAATCTATAGTCTGTTTAGAAGATTTAAGTTAGAAAAGAGGTATCTAAACACAATCGAGGGGTAGCAGGGAATAGAATAGGATTTGGTTCATTGAGATTTTTTTGTGGATATCATTCTAGGATTCACCTGAATATAAATATATTTGCTATGATTTGTATAGTTGATTATTTAATGAGACCGAAGCCTAACACTTGAAAAGATTAAGATCATAGGGTATTATCATTCTATGCAATCTTTCGATTAACAAATCTGATGCTTACGTTTACAAATCAGAGAGTTTTTGTTGTGTAAGATAAATGGTGTACACGCACAATCTGTCTTTCTTTGTAATAGGACTAGGTTTCAGATTATTTATCGCCACCAAAATATGATAGGGGATTTTGAGATCGTATACTGGGATTTAGATGGCTATTAGGCGAACTACAGTTTTAGTAGGTTTTTCTGCATATAGAGCAGAATGTATTTGGGTGTTGGCTATGTAAGGTCCCTATGATCCTGGCCTATTAGCTTTGGCATCAGAACAAATACTGCAATTAATTCTCCATAATGTAAAAGGAAAAGTGTAAGGGCTGTAATGTTCTGTCGTTTTCTTTTAGTAGACTGTAGAAGAAGAAAACTTTGCCGTGTAAAAATTCAATTCATTTTACAAGAGTACCATAACAAAAAGGCAAGGATGTATTGATTTATACCCTTACATTGATAGGTTCCCTTCTTTTGAATTGTTAAGCATTTACTAGCATGGGAGTGAAAACCAATACAATAGGTATATATTATGACACACTAAGATTTGAAACGCTTGATATCTTGTAAACTAATAGTTGGGATAGTATGGTATTAAGGATGTTAATGAATCTCCAAAGATGCCGCAGAACAAAAGGTTTGTAGAATTCTCATCTCGTATTATATCCAAAACAAAATTTCATCACTCATGTAGTAGTGCTGTACTGTCTCCAAATCATTTTGATGTACATAGCTGGTAGAAGCTTCAGTAGCAAACTTTGACGGATTTTTTTTAGGGTTAGGGTTTCGACAAAGAACGTAATTAATAGAGACAACGTAACATTTCTACTAATAACTCTTATTTTAATAATCTAAAAGTCATTAAATAGGGGCTGCAGGCCATTATATAAAGATGGGGATTAATTTAACCAAGTAACTATCTCTAACTAGGAAACTAATTACTTGCAGTCTTGCAGATTAACTATATAGAAAGGAAAACTACTAAATCAAAAGAAATGTGATATCAGATTCCGGTCCATTTCCATACCTGGATTTTCACATAATAAATTTTCGCTTACTCTGTTTCATTTAGATATCGGTGGTGTGGCAGATGCCTTTAATCATAATTGAAGAATATGCATGCTTTTATCATTGTAAAAGTTCCGAATTTCGTACTCCAAATACTAAAGGAGAACTGCTTTTACTTCAGCTGATGTCATGGAAGCTACCACCAACGTGCAACCGACAATAGTGGAAGATGAGGCTGGTTGTGACAAACTGAAGAGTAAAAATCACATAGGTAGTTCACTTGATAACGGTTCTGACGACAGATCTGATTGCGAAAACACCTTGCAGGTAACTCTACTCCTCTAATATCTTAGGTTGTTTTGAACACATTTGTCTATTCTTGGTCTTACGAAGTTGTACTTTTGGATCACATTTCTGTATTCGTCACTAGATTTACAAATGTTTAAGTATTTGTTCACGGGGGTCTTCTACTGCTGTGCCTATTAGAGAAGAAAATATACTGATGCTGTAGCGAAGTTTATGATAAGGATTGTGATGAATTTTGGCTCAAATAGATTAAATTTTTTTGGCTCTGGCTTATAAGTCATCAGTTTTAAATTTATCTATTTACAGGGAAATCCAAAGTTGATTAGAACTTTTAATTTCATCCTATTTATACAATCTTATGTTTCAATATTCAAACAGATCTCTGCTCAATGGCACCCACAAGAAGGATGCAGACCTGTCATTAGTGAAGCTCCTGTATTTAATCCAACTGATGAGGTATGCTTCTTAGTTGTCATACATGTTAAGCAGTGCCTCTGTATATTTGTTGGTGATATGTAAAAGCTGTTTCTTCATTCACCAGGAATTCAAAGACACTCTTGGATACATTGCAAAGATACGCCAAGAAGCAGAACAATATGGTATTTGCCGGATTGTTCCTCCTCCTTCTTGGAACCCACCTTGCCTTTTAACCGAGAAGAGCATATGGCAGCAGTCCACATTTGCTACTAGACTTCAGCAGGTTAACAAACTTCAAAATAGGGACCCCATAAAAAAGAAATCTAGAAATCGAAGCCACATGAAGAGAAAACGAAAGAGGCGTTCGATGATGGGAGGAATCCGTAGGCGAACCAGTTTGGAAGGTTCTGAAGCCAATGATTGTGTTGGTTCCGATACAAATGAAAAATTTGGATTCAATTCTGGTTCAGATTTCACGTTGGAAAACTTTAAAAGATATGCGGACAATTTCAAGGACTGCTATTTTCGAATAGATAACAATATTGATGATATCAGTTCTTGTTCCATTGAACCAAGAAAGAGGTGGATGCCCTCAATAGAAGATATTGAAGGTGAATATTGGCGGATAGTTGAGAAATCGACAGAAAAAGTTGAGGTATGTATATCCAGAACTTTTTTTTTTTTAAACTAATAATTCATTAAAACCTATTTATACTAAAAATGCAAACATACCAAAAACATTTTCAGGTTGCCTATGGAGCTGACATAGAAACTGGGATTTTTGGAAGTGGATTTCCTAAAGCTTCGTGCTTGGAAAATGAAAGGAACTTGGATCAATATGCTACATCAGGATGGAACTTAAATAACTTGCCCCGCTTGCAAGGTTCTTTGCTTTGTTTTGAAGAAGAAGATATCTCAGGCGTTCTGGTTCCATGGCTATATATTGGGATGTGCTTCTCATCATTTTGTTGGGTATGTCATTTAAAAATATTTAAAGTTTCAAATAGCTACAACTACCGATTAGTGAAAAAAAATTCCTTGAAAGAATGCTATTTAGATCGATGTTCATTCGCTTATCTACAAGTTCTAGAGGTTGCATTTTACACTATGATAAAAAAATCATGTTTCTGTAGAAACAAAATATAAGAATTAACGTTTTTAAGAATGTAGTATTGAAATAGAATATAATCTTCAATGTAATGGGAGTATAGAGTTCAGTCATGGCTACAATGTGATTATTCAGTCTATTTGTGATATAAAGGGTGTGATTATAATTTATAACATGTGTTGTGGTTCAATTTTGGCATTTTAGTGGCCTCTAGTTAAGCTATAAAACATGATTATATGAAGCTTTTGCATTCCGCATATACAATATTGACCCAGTACAAGAAAATGGGTACTAGAAATATATTTGCATTCTTCTTGCTTATGATGTACTTCTAGAGAAGTTTTCCTTTGCAATAGCTATTGTAGTTTGTAATTGATAATCATATAAAGTCCAGAAGCATAACTTAGAGACTATCATTGTTATTGTGTAAGGTGATGTCCTAATATTGGTTTTCGTCTGTTGTAACAGCATGTTGAAGACCACCACCTCTATTCACTAAACTATTTACATTGTGGAGATCCAAAAGTATGGTATGGAGTCCCTGGGAGTCATGCTACAGAGTTGGAGGCTGCTATGAAAAAGAATCTACCTGATTTGTTTAAAGAACAACCGGATCTGCTCCATGAACTGGTACAATGAAAGTGTTACTTACACTTGCTTTATGTCAAACCATTGCTAGATCTGGGCATGTATAACTATAATGCCGTTTCGACTATCTAGTTATCACTAACGATATGGAAATATCTAGATGTAATTATTATTGTTGATGGAAGTCTAAATTGAGCATCATGAACACTTGTGAGAATTTTTATTAATATAATATTTTGACTGATTTCAGGTCACTCAAATATCTCCAACAATATTAAAACCCGAGGGTGTTCCTGTTTATCGAGCTGTCCAGCACTCTGGGGAGTTTGTTCTCACTTTCCCAAGGGCATATCATGCAGGTTTCAATTGTGGCTTTAATTGCGCAGAGGCTGTTAATGTGGCTCCAGTCGACTGGTTACCACATGGACAAAGCGCGGTAGAGCTCTATAGTGAGCAGTGCCGCAAAACATCTTTGTCCCATGACAAAATCTTGTTTGGTGCAGCTCGGGAAGCTGTCATGGCCCTCTGGGAGATGGCTCATCTTGGGAAGGAAAATCCACAAAACTTCAATTGGAAAAGTGTTAGTGGGGAAGGTGGAGTGCTTACTACAATCATTAAGGTAAACTTTATCTTATAGCTTTGCTCTTAATTATTGCAGAACTTTATTATCAAACTCATTCTTAGTTGTCTTCTCATTTGTAGGCTCGTGTGATGATGGAGCAAGAAAGAAGAGATGGTCTTCCTATTCTTTTGCGGGGTAAAAAGATGGAAAAAGACTTTGATTCAAAAGAGAGAGAATGCTTCCAATGCTTCTATGACCTGTATTTATCCGCTTATGGCTGCAATTGTTCTTCGGATAGGTTTGCTTGTCTTAACCATGCAAAACTTCCCTGTTCATGTGAACCAAGCCAAAAGTTCATTACTTTTCGCTACAACCTGGATGAATTAAACATTTTAGTGGAAGCCTTAGAAGGAAAGTCAGATGCCATAAAACTTTGGGTAACTAAAGAGCGCAGATTAGTTGATACCAAAGGCAGAGGTTCTTCGGGTTTCAAGCGTGCCAAGCAAAATGAAACATCAGAATCTGAGTGTACGGATATGCCAAAAACCTCTTCTAGTTGCATCAATAATTCATCTGAAGTGATTCAGTCGACTTGGGAAAGTACACCAACCAGTTTATGTTCATCAGACACCAACGCAGAAATGGAGAAAGAGAAACCTGGAAAGGACCAATGCGCTGATTTGAATTCTGTGGTTAAGTCTGATGAAGACAAGAGTATGATGCAAGACACATTGAACTTACTGGATAAGACTTACATGGGCAACAAACCTGATACCCTTGGACTTGATAGTGGTAGCACCATCCAAACTACACCATTTCAATTTCAACTCGGTTCTGATTGTGATCATGTGGATCGTAAAAATCACACATCTGAGTTATCTACTTCTACCAAGAACCATACTGAATCCCCTGGTACATCGAGAAGGATTATACTGTTTGGTAATGATCTTGTGGATCGATGTCCTACTACCAGTGTAGTTAAAACTGGGAATGTAGAACCCACTTCAACCCTGCACGCTCATGTCAATAGCCTAAGATGTACGCCAAAAAAATCGGATTTGCAAGTTGAGCTCCTTAATGTTGGAGCTATTGTATCTGGAAAACAGTGGTCCAGTACGCAGGCAATATTCCCGAAAGGTAAATTTCACAAGACTTTCAGCTTTGTTGTCTGATAAAAAAGTGTAGAACTTTGAAGAGGGATTTTTTTTTTTTTCAAGTACAACAATTGAGAATGCCAGGATAAAAGTATATAAATCTAATTATGGCTTTGCCTTTCTGCTATTTAAATTGTTCCTCACTATTTGTCCATTGGATTGACTTTGCAGGATTCAAAAGCCGTGTTAGGTTCACTAGTATCTTCGATCCATCACAAACATGTACTTATATTTCAGAGATCCTTGATGGTGGCTTTCTCGGACCTATATTTAAGGTATTTTTTGTGTTATTCGTTAAGATTTTAATATGTGTTTGCATGAACTAGAATTTTATGTTCAGACTTCCAAATATGTTTGTTTACATCATTAAATGTGATGGTAATGGAGAGAGTGTAATATGACATTTATCAAGGTAAATTGTGTTCATATCAATATAATAATGGGATGATCATCGATATTTTGGGGCAAATTTCAGGTTACATTAGAGGACCAGCCCAATGAGACCTTCAGTAATGTTACAGCACAAAAGTGCTGGGAAATGGTGCTAGAAAGACTTAACAAAGAAATCATAAAACATCAAAGCTTAGGTGCACCAGGCTTCCCGTTATTCCAACCTTTGCAGAGTATCGATGGACTTTTGATGTTTGGATTTTTCTCTCCACCAATTGTTCAGGTAAGCAGTCCTTATCCATGTTTTTGTTTATCCTTGTATCATATTATCTCTAGAGAAGGAAAGGGAATATTTTCAACTGAAGTTTATTATTGCCATGCTTATGTGAATTTGCAAACTTTCTTCTTCTTTTTGCGTAAGGAAGCATGTTGGCACTTGGCAGATTAAATTATTACTTCTCCTGATCAAGTTTACAACCGTTTTGAATGATGTTTAGACTGAACTTGAATCAAGTTTTGCTATGAGGTGAGAGGGGTAGACCCCTCCTCAAATCCTGTAAAATTTTCATTCTTTAATACAATTATACTCTTACCAAGCGAAAATAAGCTTGAGTTTTACCCTGTATCTGGAAACAACCTTTTTTTTTTTGTTTTATGATAGAGCAAACCTAAGGACCATTTGGGTGGTGTCATGTTGCAGACATGGTATAAAATTAACTAAGTCGCAGCATTGCATGACAAGTGCAATGCTTTATATACATGATATATCAATGTAATCAAGATACCCATTGTCAGTACAGACTTTTTTCATGACTGTCACATTAAATTGGAATACTAACTAGTAAGATGTTAACAGGCTATTGAGGTGCTGGATCGCAACCGTCAATATTTGGAGTACTGGAATCTGCCAATTGGATCGAGAAGAGGCAGTCAGAATACT
Organism: Thalictrum thalictroides; assembly: GCA_013358455.1. NCBI lineage: Eukaryota > Viridiplantae > Streptophyta > Magnoliopsida > Ranunculales > Ranunculaceae > Thalictrum > Thalictrum thalictroides. Next base: position 35,146 of record JABWDY010039228.1, on the reverse strand, counting down.
ACAATTCCTAATATTAGTTCTGACTGGTACAGCGCAAGGGGCGGTGACAGGTTCCCTATTCGATCAACTTCCCCCCTCAGGAAAACAAGCATGGAGTATTTAAGTAGGGGCTTGATGAAATCGGACTCTGGAAGGTCAAGGGTAGAAGTCCAACCGGTCGATGATATAGAGAATGTAGTGAGAGGATTGTTCAAAAAGGCCAGTCTTGAAGAGCTGAAGACGATGCAAAGAATTTTTGGCAGTGAGTATAGAAACAATGATTGGACAGTAGCATACAGAGTACTGATGGAAGAGCTTTACAAGAATATGAATAAATAAGACCAGGAAAGGGAGCACGCAGCCATGCTTTCTTCTGCAGTAACATCTTATTTTTACCATTTTTTGGACGATTCTTTTGAAGTTCATTTAAAATAAAAGAACACCAAACGATCTTGGTAAGGGAGTGAGCTAGTATGTTCTCACTATAATTTGATTTTATTTTTTTTTCGAGGAAGGTGCTAAGAGAACTGACAATATACATTAGAACATAGTATGGTGAGAACATATCAGCTCATTCTTCTTATTCAGATCAAACTTTGGATATTGGTTTAGAGTAGTTGCTTTGAGTTCTGGTACATAAATTTGGTTTGTGCCTGCTCTCTGCTTCTAACAACAATTTGCACTTTGTTTTGATAATAACTAGCCTAGATTGAGGCTACTTGTACATTACATTATTTTATTGACAAGTACATGAATGCAATTTTTTGATTCAATTATATTTTACTTGTTGCGATATAAGAGCACTGCATTAGGAGTTATATGGGTGACACAAGCAGAAAGCAAGCTCAAATGAGCATATTTGAATGATGGATCAATAAATTGAAGTATTTTATGCTCTCCTTTCAGAAAACGAAAAAGAAAGCACCCTGTTAGTGACTTGTTTCCTTTATACAACCTCTTTTGATAAAATTTTACCTCCCTTTTGGCAGTCAGAATAAATTAAAAGGTCGATCCGAAAATAAATTTAACAAAGGTATTAAGGATTTTTTGAGGGTATAGATGGTTTAGATATGTCAAATTCTTACTTTAGTGGGTTAAACCAGTTTAACAGAACAAATGCAACATGTTGGTTTACAACTTTTTTTTTTACTTCATACCCGCTATAAAGCAGGGTTACCAAGACAAATCTCACAGTATTAATAACTCCCAGAAACCTCTATTGCCATGCCATGATCAAGTAAGTTGCGATCGGCCAGTATAAGCAGATGTCGTGGAACTGTGAACAAAACTACGTAGATTTGCAGGTTCTATGGCTTTACTAGTCTCTGAGGGAAAACAACTAGGTTTGATAATCCAAAAGGCTAGAATCCCAACTAAAAAGCCAAATATCAGTTCTTTTTGACAAAAGATATTGAAAATGATAAGTGTCTTTCCTGATAAAAGAATCAAGCTTTATTTGCTTCTTTACAATCACCAAAAAGAAAAGTTAACTAATTGAAACAGAGATACAACAGTGAACCATCAGGAGAAGAAGCATCTTATGACTGAAAATAGATGGAAACATCCTAGCACTTCTGCATTTTAGATTTGCGCAAGTTCATGCACACAAACTAGTAGTTGTGGTTCTCAGGTTCATTAATTTAAGAGTCCAACCCTTTGCTGAAGATCGAAGAAGCGAGTGTATGGTGTCAACTCTCAACAGACCACAGCAGAAGCCTTTTTCTGAGAATCAACTGATTTCATCACTGCTTCACCGATTTCCTTGCACCCTACCAACTTCTGCAAAAGAAAATTTTCACAATTACAGAATTTGAAAGTTCAGATTAGGAGAAGTGCTTTATAACTATGGGATCTCAAAAAAGAAGGCATTGTCCATGGTCAATATGCGTAGAGATGGCATGTTTTATGCAATAAATATAATGACATTAAAGGAAAAGATCCAGCTTTTGGCCCCTCTACAATTCATAAAAATATATCCAACTGACCAAGAAAATGTAATCTTCTGAGATAAATTATCTAAAGACCACAAAGTTTCCGTAGCACTGGCACCCAGGCACTTGAACTTGGGGAGTGTGTACCCTAGAATGCTAAAAAAATAATCTACTGACAGAACATGAACCTTCTCAGTCATTTGAATTATTGAGTACCAATCCATTTAGTAAAAGCAAGTTGATACTTCTTAGAAAATTGTTAGTACCTTTCCTGTTGAAAATATATCACCCGTTCGAAACCCTTGGTTCAAAGTCTCCAACACAGCATTCTCAATTGTCCTTGCAGCATTTTCTTCTTGCAGCCCATATCTTAGAAGCATCGCAACACTAAGCACTGTGGCTAATGGATTCGCTTTGTCCTGCAAGTTAATATAGAAAATAATTACACACTTTCACTCGAGTAAAGAAGACATGTTTTACAATGAACTACATCATCATAAGTGTCAAATGGTGCAAGCAAAAGCACACAAATCTGTCAATCTACATTCTCAATGTAGAGTCTAGATCAAACCACAGAATGACAAAGATGGTGTTACAAACCAACCTGGCCAGCAATATCAGGAGCAGATCCATGAATAGGTTCAAAGAGTCCAGGCCCCTGCCAATGAATAATGTTAATAAGAGATCACGTGAAAGAAAACAGAAGCAATTTCTATAATTCATAAAAGAAAATTCTTATTTCCATTAATATGGAACAGAAAGACAAATTTTCATACACTATAAATCCAATCCACAGGAAATAATTCCCTTCCAAGAAAATTTGTACTCTACAAGGTTTCTGATTTGACTATACCGATTCACCAAGAGAAGCAGATGGAAGCATTCCAATACTTCCTGTAAGCATTGATGCCTCATCAGACAGAATATCCCCAAAGATGTTGTTGGTCACGATTGTATCAAACTGCAGTTAGAAAAAATAGTTAACATGAGATGTCAAAAAATACAAATTACTTTTTTCATTATGACCCAATAACCAAACAAGGATAAAAATATAGCCCAAATTATTTCGTTCACATAACAAATAAGCAACCTGGTATCACCTAATAGTTAAAAAGTAAGCATAGTTTTTTGTTTTTTTTTATTCTAAGAGATAATAAACCTAGTTTATGTTGAAATACAGCATAGAAAAACTTTTATTTTCACCCTATTCCCTATATAATATAGAATATATAAGAGAAAATATTCGGAACTTCGAAATAAACCTGCTTTGGATCACGGATAAGTTGCATTGCTGCATTGTCAACATACATGTGTGTGAGCTCAATATCAGGATAATGGGAGGCCATCATTGTCACTCTCTTCCTCCACAACATTGATGCCTGACAGTTTCGAAACACAATCAGTTTATAAACTTAGTTAATGTACCAATAATATTCAGTCTTCTACATTTATTAGAGACTTAGAGCTATTTTCCCTCCTTTCTATTTTCACCTTGACTGTGAACTTGCCAACCTACAATTTTCATTTTTGTAGAACATTCTAACAAAACAAATTCCAAAGAAATGGCAAATGATGCAGCTATTCATTGATAAGGTAATGTAACAGAGACTATCAAGTTCCCAAAGGTATTACAAGGAACCACTGAGAACTAATCACTGATAAAATCAAAGTACCTCCAAAACATTTGCTTTATCGACAGAGCACAATTTTCCACGTCGCTTTCGAGCAGTCTCAAATGCTACACGTGCAATGCGATCAATCTGAATTACAAATTTACAATTTTCATAAGACGTAATCATTAATGTGTCTACCAATAAGAAATGGATAAAAGTTGCGTCCAATGCCAGACTCAATTTAGAATATATAATCAAGTAATTTGAGAAGATCATTTAGAGTGCAAGCTTAGTAGGATCCTAAGAAGTTATTTGTTGATTACCTAAAATATTAAAAATGTTTCCAGCAACCATTGTCATAGTTACATGTCAAATATAGAACTGCCAACTCGACACTCCCATGCCATCTCTTCCAGTTGGCATTGCCATGACCGGAGTCTACATGTCACAATTGGATACTGTGAAAAATATATGAACAGTCACAGAAAAATGCTATCACAACTCACAAGGCATTACTAAATGGTGGAACAAAGTCCAAATGAAAGCTCCCGATGGGGCCCCATGGTGTCTCTGGGAAAGTGTGATTGGGCTATATCGGAGGTATGAGGGATTGCTACCATACCAAGGGGATGTTTTGAAATTAACTTTAATTGTACCATGTAAATTGAGATCTTTGATACCAAAAAAGAAATATGGATAATCAGTCAGATTTTCGGTCAAAAGTTTAAAAAAAAGAAAAAAGGATCAAAGTTATATAAAATTGCCTCCTGTACTTACCAATTAAGTTTAACATTTAGTTAAATTTTTCTCTAAAGAGGATATCATTAGAAAAGTTTCATTACCTCATAAGTAGCGTACACCTCCGTATTGAATCCAATCTCCTCGCCTTTCTCATTTTTGCCGAAACCTCTTGGCTGTCCAAAATAAATACCTAGGTGTCATAAGAAAATCAAAACAATAATCAAGAAAAAGGCGTCTAAGGACAGAATACCAAAAGGTAAAAATGGAATTTATTCAGCATATTAAAAATATTTGATGTGAACGAATGACAAACCTCCTGTAAGCTCCCTTACAACCATGAGGTCAACCCCCTCAGCCACTTCTTTCTTCAATGTCGAGGAGTCCACTAACTGAAAATGTGTATAGCTAAAGATTACATAACGAACCATGCTATGAAAAACAAAAACTTACAAGAAAGAGCACCATGACCAGCTAAGGCTCTCATTCATCGTTGCTTTCTTACAAATCAATAGTAAAAAATGACAAATTCTGCTAAGGCTTGTGTACATGCTTTGAACTATGCTAATTACAGTTCTTCAAATCTACTTTCACCACCATGGAAGTATAATATAACTTCCAAATACCAATGTTGTGTATAAGTTTCGATAAATTGATCTCAAATCTGCTAGTTACATTTATTAATAGAGCTGACAATTTTTTTTTTTTGGAATCATAAGGACAGAAATAAAAGAACTTTAAAAGTTCAAGTTTTATAATAAAGGGATTGTTACTTGAGGTAAAACAGTTGCTGGTCGCAAATTAGCAAATACACCAAGACCCGCTCGAAGCTGAAGCAAACCAGTTTCTGGCTTCAATTGCTTCTCATTGTTATCCCATTTATACCTAATAAACATAATTCAAAACACAAGTTTATCTTAAAATCGAATTACAAACAAACCAAACTAAATCCAAAGATAAGAGTGATTATATTATTAGAGGAATGCTTAGATGAAGGAAGGGTAAAATTATTATTACCCTCCAATGGCTCCAAGAAGAATGGCATCGGATTGCTTTGCAACCGAAAGGGTTTCATCAGGCAAAGGAACACCAACTAAATCTAAAGCAGCTCCACCCATTGGCATTTCTCTAAACTCAAACTCAATACCTAATAACCAAAATAAATAAAATCAAAACTTGACAGAACCCCAAATCCTAAAACCCAAAACCCTGAGTGGGTATTGAAGAAGATTGAAGTAGAAGTAATAATACCTTGTTGAGAACCAGCAAGAGTTAGAACGTTTTTGGCAACAGAAACAACTTCAGGACCAATTCCATCACCAGGTAGCAGAGTTATGTTGTAACGTTTGGAAGGAGAAGTAGCAGAGGATCGGATTAAAGTGCGTTTGGGGTTAGTGAGAAATTTGGAGGTGAATTGGCTTTTGTTTAATAGCGTTATGCTTGGATGCAGAGTCAACATCATCGTCGTTGTTGCGCAGTTCTACTACAGAGAGAGAGAGAAGAAACTATGAGAGCATTCCCAATGCAATCCACCTCCAAAGACCAAGAATTTGTTTTACAATGGGCTTCTGAGAGCATTCCCAATGAAGCCCACCTCCACGTTGGTGACAAATCAGTGACACATAGACCAAATTTGCCCACCTCCCATGGGTGCCAAATCAGTGACACATAGACCAAATCTACTTTAAAAAGTTAAAAATCCACCGATTGATCTAAACTAAAGTGGGGGTTTCCCAATCAAAAGGTGGGCTTCAATGAACAGACGACATTTGTAATATCGTATAGGGTATATAAACCAAACGGTTGTCGTGTGGTGTATTTGGGAATGTCGTCTGTACATAAAATAGCGCACGGCAGTGGGAATGTCGTATGGCTTATCTTTGCATTTATCTTCGCACGACAGCCGTTCCTCTTCGCATGGCATTCTCAATATCGTTCGCCGTTAATAGAAGGTGTGCACCAAGGTGAGATAGAAGTGATGGAATCCACCTCCCCATTGGAAAACAAATTCTTGCTCTTGGAGGTGGATTTCCTACTCCACCTTGTGGAATCCACCTCCCATTGGGAATGCTCTGAAATGAGCCATACAACATTCAAAGTTCATGGCCACAACACATAGCTGACGTGCCATTATTTCAGCAGCAAGGCATTTCAACTGCCTTGCCATGATGTTAAGTTTATAAATATTTCTATTGAAATGTTTAGGACGCACGGTACTTGAAGTGCCATGCCATTATTTCAGCCACAAGACATTTCAACTGCCTTGCCATGATAGTAAGTTCATAAACATTTCTATGACGCACGACAGTTGAAGTGTTGTACTATGTTAAAACCCACTCTTCACACTGCTACCGTGTGTACAAATTAAAACATACGGCATTCAAAATGTCGTGTCGTTGAAAAATCCACTTTGTGATTGGAAGACCCCACTTTTGCCTATCCCACCGAGTGGATTTATGATGTGGCAAGATGAATTTTTCAGACGTGCTTCTCATTTGAAACTTTGAAATGATGATAGATGTTTTTTCTTTACAATAAGAGTCATTTTGTATTTTTGTTTACTAAAGTGAATTCTTGATTTGATTTGTTAGTCTTGATTTGATTTGATTTGTGTGTGTGCTCTTCTTGCATGAATCTGAAATTTTCATCCCAGCCGCAATCAAAATAGGTAAAACTGTTTTTTCATGCAATGTACTTTGCACTTTTTTTCATTTGATGCAATGTAGTTCAAAACCCACCTACACAACAGTGTACTTTCAAAAATTTCAACGTTATACAATCTGTTACATTTAAGCTAACAGACTGCTGACAGTTTTTATCTACGTGGA
>JABWDY010039132.1:26494-53246 GCA_013358455.1 Thalictrum thalictroides | reverse complement strand
AAAAAAAAGCAACGGTTTCAGAACTCAACCAGTGATCTTTTTCATTCACTGACACCTGTCAGTACTTTTAACACCATATACATATTTCATATTAACCGTCCACGTCTTAACTCCAACCCTGCAAATTTTATAACCGTTAGTTAAAATATCCAATAACTGTAATTCAAATAAATATTTCTTTCTCTCTCTCTCACTCTCACCATTTAGGGAAGAGTGTCAGACTGTCAGTACAGAGTAACAGAGTACTATACTACTATATATATATTTCTTTTCTTTGTCTGAAAACTCTTCTCAAGATTGGAGAGGTAAAAAGAAAAATTCCCCACAATTTCCAAGGTCAGACTTTTTGTTTTTGTTACAACCATGCAAACATTTTTTTTGGTGGGAGTGTGTATGTAACTATGTACAGTATTAGATCTTGATCTTTTACTTCTAAAAGCTCTGCACTTCACCAACATTCATGGTTTTTAAGGTTTTATTCTTACTTAATCAGCTTTTCCTGTCATACCCATTGTGAGTTTTTGTTATTCTGAGCCGTAGTTGTGGATAATTTGTACTTCTTGTCTGGTATAGTGATTTAAGGTTTAGGGGGATTTCCTTTCTTATTGAGAGAATTCTATCAATGGGGATTACTAATTTAGTCCTGTAATGAACAACTGCTTGAGTTGTTTCGTTGGTTTGGTGTAATTTCGGGTTTAAAACGATGAATTGTTATAGACTTATGGTTTTTATTCGGAAGCTTTCATCAAGGGTGATGTTGCAGTAATAAGATTCTTGTCTTTAAGGTAAGAATTCAATTGATAATTTTGCTTTTGAATTGTTAGATTGTATTGAACAATTGAGATCTGAAATGGTTAGAATAGAAACTTAATTTGTCAAGCATGCCTATACCATTGAGGAGATTTTACTGAGTAGTGGAAGATTTACTAGAAATTTGGTGATTTGGGGATTTCTGGTAGATCAAATTTGGTTAGTAGTTAGTAGTAAGAGAGTATGGGTTGTTAGTTAGATCAGTTAGTGAGAAGAATTAGTGAATTACTTCGGCATAGCTACGAAATAGTTCAATTTGTTTCAAGTGTAGTCAATTTGATTAGACCAGAAGGAGATGAGGTCTGTGGAAGATAAGGGATGTTTCAATCCGGGATTAGCGCAGGAAATTTCAAACAACAATGCAGTTAGTTTTGAGTTTCATAAAGGAAATGAGAAGAATCGGGGTTCTCATCATCGGATGGCCTTGGGAAAACCAACACCTTCGAAATGGGATGACGCTCAGAAGTGGCTAAGTGGGTTGTCAAGAGGGGGAGATCGGAGTCAAGCCATTACCCGGCCACGAAACTCAAATGCTGACGATAGGAGATTAATAGCTCCTGTTCCACAGAAAGAGGAATCTCCGTCTAGCAGCTCTGACGAAGAGGGTGAAGTTGGAAGCCAGAACCACGCAACTAGCTTTCACGATGAAGGGGAAACAAAGAAGATTGATTCTAACGAGTCATTTTGGAGAATTAATAAAACTTCTGAAGAATCTTCATCTGCCATCAAATCGATTTGTGTTAGAGACATGGGGACTGAAATGACCCCCATTGCAAGTCAAGAGCCTTCAAGAACTTGTACTCCCCTCAGAGCCACAACACCTGCAGGCAGAAGTCCAATCTCTTCGAGATCCTCCACTCCCGGGAGATGTCCTCAAGGGGTACAATCCCTAGAGAGTTACCAAACAGGATTCACATCATTCAATACCAGATGTGAGCCTGTGCCCTTTAGCAGGACTAGTGGTGAACCCAGGTGGCCAAATCGAGAGGAAGAAGAATCTAACGCATCTAAGATGTATGAAAACAAGAACATAGAGCAAGCAACAAAGTCCAATCCTCTTGAAGTACGTGCCATTGCTTGGGATGAAGCAGAACGTGCAAAATACATGGCCAGGTGAATCACTCATCTCATTTTGTGACAAGTCGTTCATAAATCATATTCCTTTATATCCTTGTCCAGTAACCTTTTATATTTTTTATTCACATTTTCTAAAGTAATCTGAACATGAGAGATAATGATACAGCTTCACTTTAATTGACATATCAAAATTTTAATTCAGGTATAAGCGGGAAGAAGTAAAGATTCAAGCCTGGGAAAATCATGAAAAGAGGAAAGCTGAGATGGACATGAAGAGGATTGAGGTACTCATAGACTCAAACTTGCTAATTACAGAGCTAATTTAGCGTTGACGAGCTATGTCTATATTTTTTACAATGACCTATCACATCAAATTTGCTGTCATCACATACATGTTTTTATAGCTGCTACAGACCCAGTGTACTAAACTCAGTATGTGTTCCATACACACCAGCAAAACACTACACCATAACGCCTGTGGAATTAACTTGTTAATCAGTGATGCAATGTTCATATTCTGAGATGTGCAATATGAGAAATTTGGAAGAAATGCAGAGTGAAATGAGTGTTATGTTGTTTACATACTCATTTGATGTAGTCATGTCCATCACAATACGCCTCTAAAACAAGGAATTACTGCCTTATGATGCAAATGTATTTATTATTAAGAAAACTGTAAATGTATTGTGATATGTAGGTTAAGGCGGAAAGGTTGAAATCCCGAGCACAAGAAAAGTTGTCAAACAAACTTGCTGCAACACGTAGAATTGCTGAAGAAAAGCGTGCAAATGCAGAGGCCAAACTTAATGAGCAAGCTGCAAGGACTTCTGAAAGAGCAGATTATATGAGAAGGACTGGTCACTTGCCCTCCTCGTTCTCCTTCAAGATGCCTTCACTGTGCTGGTAAGGACTTAGCAGTTTGCAGCCTATTGATGTAATATCAGATTCAAATTTCTTAATTTTATTTTCCTTGCTGAACTTTTTTCGTTCTAAATGGAATGATTGTTGTATATCTGTTATGCTCACTATTAATAATAACAATCATATTGTAGCTTGTATGGTAAAACTTGCAGAACCTTTCAAAACTAGTATATGGATTCATAACTTGAAATATCTTTTTACTTGGCTTTTCTTGCTGCAACTCCATTTAAAATGTTTTAAAGCTACTTTTAAGCAGAAACCGAAAGAAAAATTGGTTCATATCGAATACAAGAGGTAAATGACAAGATGTTTTAAAAGTATTGCCTAATATTGTACGACTGTACAAGCAAAAATTTACTCTGTCCGAAAATATCCAGGAATTTTAAATGCTGGAGGACATAAGCCAAGTTACAAGATCCATTGGTTTGAAAATTTGAATACACACTAGCGAGGATAATGGGGATGCTGGTTGGGACTTTGCTATAAACCACTCTTCTACTACTTAATAGCAAAAAAAATCATTTTGTGGGCGTACTCGAGGCAAATCTTCCATGTAAGACCTGCAACAAGAGTGATGGTTAGCTAGACCCCGGAACACACCAGGTTGTGTTGGCCAAACTCCCTCTGGCGCACAAGTTAATTACTGAAAGGAATCACTATTTCTACTGAAAGCATTCAAGATTACAATGTCCATAAACCCTTTGTGTTATACGAAGGGTTATAGTGTTATACTACAATTTAGAGGAACATTATGATAATACCGCCGCTAAATTGATATAAATCATCAACTGATTATCCCGCATTTTTAACTGCTATTGAAGTTACAAAAGATCTGGTACTTGATAGATCTAATACTGCAACATTACAACAGATATTCTTGATCATGTAGTACATACATCATATCATAAAGAATCACATTGTTATCTTCAAACTACTTCAAAAACTTCAAAACTTGTGTCATGTACTCTTGTCCAATGGCTTCAAATTCAGAATCATTGTTATCTTTGGATTTAACAAATACTGGCAGTCACAGGGGCAATGATAACCGGAATGTTGCCTTCTACAGGAACATTTGATCGAGTGTTATAATTACTCAAACTAGTGAGACTACTTTCTGTGGGAAACAACAACTGCAGATAAGATTCAAGTGATTCAAGTTTGCAGACAAGTCCCAAACCATATCATACCCTGTTTACATATTCTCCAATGGGGCTTTCATGAATGTGCTTGAATATTGCATTTGGAAGTTGACTGAGAAATGCATGCAGCATGTCAACAAACAGATGCTCTATGTGATCATATAGCTCTTTGGTTGCGAAAGACCACCAATGTATCAAATGAACAATTTCACGTGCTTCATAACGTAAACCTGTTCCCAGAAACGATTGATGGAAGATCCCAAGCGCATGATCTGAACTGAAATGAGGTTGAATCACTTCATTCATAGTTTTCTCTACCATTTCTTTGTCGATAACTTCATCAATAAGCCCAAATTTCCAAACAACTTGTGCATACCTGGATTTTTAACCTGTTGTAATAATCTGCAACATCTGTTATGTCTTCAATGAAATGAATGATTTCAAAGACTTCACCTATGACTTCGGTTAGAGATACACTGGCGGAATCTGGTTCAAAAAAGTTCAGCTACAAAAAAGTTCAGCTATTTCTGCAAATATTAACATGGAAAGACAAGACATTTTATTTGATTCTTGTCGTCTAGGGATTGTTGATAGCAGCTTAATGAGATGGTTTGGGGAACCTTTCCTACTTTTCTTCATCCATTTCTCCATGTCGTTCATACCTTTCCTCAATATCCATTCTTCAATAACCACCTCCTGCAATTCAAGTAAAACAACGACTCCCTTTGTGCTTTCATCGGCATCTTCATGCATGCAACCTTTTTTAACCACCTTGCAAATGAATGCCGCAACAGTCTTGTTTAGTAGTTTCATCAACAAATCAATGGAATAGAGTGGATAGTAAATTAAAACTTTGAAGCTTTTCTCCATGGACTTTGGTAAATTAGCCAAGTCCATTATCCATAACATGGACAGCATAAATTAGCCACCTAATTCCAATTGCTAAACTAACAACTACAACAGTGAGAATCTGGGTCATCATTATCAACCATGTTGACCATCCATAATATTCCTTAAATATAAGGAACCTGAAATCCTTAAAGACAAGGGGCCGAAGCATGGCTTGTATTAATGTTAAGGAAAAAGTTACGGAAAAGGAAGCACGACCACTTACATATGGCCCTCTACATGAAACAAATTGGGGGCAAGAGTTGCAACCATGCAAGTAACAAACTTTCAGTCATTCTGACATACTTTCTTCCCCAATTTCTATCAGATCTTTATTTTGACAAGTGTTTTTAAAGCCATTGATAGCAACAACAGAGAGCCAAAATCTTGTGAGCAATAGCAACATGCTGAACAAGATAAGGAAATGTTCTACAATGAAACTAAAGATCACACCTGTGGCTATCTGTATACAAGTATCAACAACAACTGTAATCACAAAGATACTCAGAGCTGTGACGTTTGCGTAGGATTCAAACTCCTCGTGGGATCCAATAGAAGGAGCCATAAAACTCATGCATATGCATATAAAAACAGTACCAGTGAGCTTACATAATTGGTCTTCCGCTCTAGGCATTCCAGTGGTCAGATCTACTGGAATTTTCGTAGCAACTGAAATAAGTGTTAATGTAACCGAGTTGAATGGAAAAAATCAACAAGGAAACCAATATTTCCTGCGACGTAATCCACTGCACAAATCACAAAACATTAGAATAAAACATACCAAACTTGCAGCTGAAGTATATAGTCCAATGAAAGGAAGTGGGGACGAATAACTGTCTGTATTCACCATTGTTCCATTCAAGAACCAATGTTTCGCCATGCCTTCTCAACTGATTTGGAAACTCTTGCCACCTTTTCTGCTCTTTTGCTTCCCTCCATGGTTAATCAGTACTATTTATTTGTTTAACTAATTAGTATAGGCAAGCCTGGCTCCACCAATACTTGAGTTGGTGCATTTTCTTCTATTACTCTAAATATTCCAATGACCTCAGTCATTCGGGCATGAGTATAGCATACACAACACGTTAAATCTAGAATATAGACTAATTGAATGTTCCAACTACTTGAGCTTAGTTGATCTAAGTATAAAATAAAAAAGAAGTGACCTTCATCGTTTATTTTTGGTGGAGCTTTCCTTATCTACACTCCATGTCATGTTCAAGGTCTATTTCTTCAAGTACAAGGCCTACTTTTAAAACAAAGTGTTATAAAAAAAATTAAATTAACTTATCTTTATATATTTGAAAGAGACCTGGAGATGCTGACTATATATTTGACTACAAAATTATTTAAAAAAAAAATGACATAGAAAACATTTTGATTTATAGTTTTCTCCCTTAGCCATATCCATGAGTTGACTCTTTTCCATATATCTCTAGACAATTCAAAATTTGTTCTTGATTCACTTTACACACTTTTCAATGTAAAATTTGAGCGCAAATTCCATGTGGAGGCAATTTTCATCATTGTGTCAACATGAAGCCATCTTTAAAAACACAAGATCTTAGCTGCATCAGTTACTGTTTTGATCAAGTTAGGAAGAAAACAATTTTTTGTTATATCTCAGAAGAAAAACGGAGAAAATGGACAGATACAAACATATTTACTGCAAGGACAGAATACACAGCCAAAATCTGAAGGAACACTACATGAGCTTGAGAGTTGTAAATAAAACTTGTGGAATTTACATTCAAGACACTCGTCCTGTAAGATTCTTCTATCCTATCACACCAGGGTAGCAAATGGCACATAGCTTCCACAAAATTTTCGCACTAAAAGTGAATAGGGAGGACTTTTGCAGGCTGCTACATTGACAGGGACACAGAAAACTAACCTATTGAGTTAGGCACTCAAGCACATGGCAATCTACTGTGTTCACCACACATCACATATCTATTAACAACCAGATACAGGATATGTCCAATGTCACGAGTCATAACCTTCACTTACAAAAGTGATAGGTGGTCATCTTTAATACAAGAGACTAAGCTACTATCATGTGTAAGCCTATTACATATTTCGATCACCTTCTATTTTTATAATTGTGTTAGAAACTTAGAAATTACATAAAAAATATATTAATGATTCCACAATTAAGATATACATCACATACTGAAACTTTTACTTGTACGTCTTCAGTCTTCTAATAAATGAAATAATATATTCTTTAATCATTGTGCCCTCGCCAGACCGAATCATAGTTTTCAAAAGATTTTCTGTATTGCGGTCTATGTATTGGAATTGGATCCATGCGTCTTTTTTTCTGTTGCTTTTATTTTTCCTCAATACTGTGAATTCCTCACCCCACAATGCCATAATGTAATATACTCACCTTTACCAATCAACAGATAAAGGACTTAGTTCAAGAATATACAAATCGGGTCATACTCATACTCTATGATCACCACCTTGTGCAAAAGCACTATATATGATTGTTTAATAAAGAAGGAATCATTTCAGTTCCACCTTCCATTTAATGACATTTCATCAAAAGTTGATACCCCAAGTTCTACCCTGTTCATCGTTATATGATAAGCAGCTACTATACAATACATTAGTTCAATAGTTAGACAAGACAAGAACAGACAGAAACCCATATTACAAATAGGATTCCCCTAACCAGCTATTGGTAAAGAATCGGTCTACACTTTCTGTGCTCACCAGCCTCGCCTTAAATTTACGACGCCCATGTGGTTTAATAGGTTGACAGAAGAGTGGCAAGTGTTAGAACCCTCGTATCCCTTTCCATAACCTTAATGTTGTGGTGGACACACTCCTCACCTATTTTTGATCACTCATTCATGACAAATTACTTTCATATATAAATTATATTATTAGAAAATTACTTTAATGTGATAAATGTTCTATTTAGCTTCAAGGTAATTCTTTCGCATATAACGACATTTATTTACCATGATGTTTTTGTGACTTGTGAAATATGAGTCACAAGATCAGATTTTGTGCATTTAGAGCACGCTCAAGTTATTCTAGACATGCAAAAACTTTCGAGCTATATGAGCATGAAAGGGGTGATAAAAATTGTTGAATGGTAACTGCAAGAGTTTAAACTTGCAACACAGATATAGTCATTTGAACAATTATTATTCCACTTCAACACAAACAACATCCAAGAAAGGAAATCCAATTTCCAAAAACTGATCCCCAACAAAAAGATAAAAAGAAAACAGATTGAATGATAATATAAAATTCCTAACCTCTACTCATCTGAGCTTAGCTTTCCCTTGGTTCTTCTTTTGTGCCTCAGTGATCTTATCAATATACCCTTCAATTGGCGGTGTCAATGTGGCCATAAACCGATTAGCAGGAAACGGGGTCATATCCGGCACCAATGCAGCAGCTTTCAAATGATCAGGAAGTGCCTCAATTGCTTCCTTCTTCAACTGCAACAACCCAGTCTCGGCAGCTCTTCTAGCCCTATGTTGTCTCATCAAAATCCTACTATTCTCTTTCGCAAGTCTTCGACCATCTTCTACAGTCAATTCATACTTAGGTATTTTCTCCTTATCAACTAATCCCAATGTAATCAAATCAAAACCAGGTGGTCCCATAAGTTCAAACCCTTCTTCTTCTTCACCAGCTTTCCCTGATTTCTTCGCTTTTGCTTTCATCCCATCAAGTTCTCGTTGTCTTGCTTTACTAATAAGCCCTAACTTCTCTCTTTCGGCTTCTCTAGCCTTTTGTTTTGGTGTTAAGTAACGAATCGGTGTTGGGGCATTTAAACATGAATCAACCATGTTATTGAGTCGTTCAGTTGCTTGATTCATTCTTCCACCGCCACCACCACCAGTTGAAGGTGGTTTAGCTCCTTTCTTCTTTGGAATTACAGATCTCTTCAATGCTCCACCTGCTTTTAGGGTTTTTTTCCCTTTTGCTGTTCCACTTACTGAACATCTTTGAAGAAATTGGTGATTTAAGGTTGAGAGGGAAGAAGAAATTAGGGGTTTTAGCTTTGAACGAAGCATTTTCGCTGATGGGAGTGATGGGAGTGAGAGTGAAGAGAGAGAGACATGAAGTTGGGTTTAGGGTTTAATATCCATGGAGTCATGGACCTACAAAATCAATCGTTCAGAGAAAATTTTTACTGCTGGAAATATTTGATTCCGAAAATTCTATATTCCTGTCAGAAATTTTATCTTAACTTTTTAAAACAAAAAGACAAACAATCCCATGGGTCGCCCACCATGGTGTGTTTTTGGAAACTATTTTTCCTCAAAATTGATGCTAAAGGTAAAAATTTAACTTATTTTAGGGGTGTAATTCAAGTCGAGCTTTGGTATGTTCGTTACCAGCTCGCTTTGAAACACAACAAGCATAAGCTAAACTCGAACCTTAAATTAAGCTTTGTTTCGTACTCAAATAGTTCGTGAGTTACTATTTATCAAGTTTGAACTTGAGCTCACACTTTCAAGCATATCTCCCCATTGCCTTAAGCTTGAAGACTGGGTGTGCTTAGGACCAGAAGTGCTTGCAGACTTGAGGTCGCGACAACTTGCTTGCTAAGGTACGAAGAGGTTTGTTTAATTGGCTCAAGGCCTCAAGCACTCCAAGCTCATTCAAGTGGAGCCCAAATTTCTATTGAACAATTGTTTGGAGAAAATATTTACTGCTGAAAATTTTTGATTGGGAAAATTCTTTTTATTTGTTAAAAGTTTAGTTTAGTTGTAAAAAAAAAAAAGCAAACAATGGTTTTTCTTGGAAAACTATATTTGCCTCAAAATTAATGGTGATGGGTGCAATTAGCTAAGAATACCCGTCAAGCGACAGTCGGTCAGGCCATTGGTTTTGGCAAAACCAGTGGGTTGAGGGTTCTTCTTCTTCTTCCAACTTTCAAAACACGCCAAACTTCACAATTCACATTCACAGTGAGATCTACTTCTTCCAGCTTCTCTCTCTTACATCTCTCTATTAGCTAGGGTTTCAATGATATGGCAAGAACACCTGGTAAATCCAGTTCATCGAAACTTGTACTTGTATTAGTGTTGGCAGGTCTTCTTGGACTTGCTCTCATACTCGATTTCTTATGGGCATCATCTTCTTCATTCGCTTCACAACTTTCTTTCCAAAGTTCAGAAACAATTACATTACCAAATCTTAATAATAAGGTAAAATTTCATTATATTACATTGCAGAGTGTTAAGTTTTATTTGAATTAAAAAGTTTGTGTTTTTATTATTGTAGGAGAAGAAGTCTAAAGATAAAAAGAAAGCAATTGTTTCTGATTTAAATGCAACTTTTGCTGATTTACCTGCACCACAATTGGAATGGGAGAAGATGGCTTCGGCACCAGTACCACGTCTTGATGGGGCTGCCATACAGATTAAGAATCTTCTGTATGTTTTTGCTGGTTATGGTACCATTGACTATGTGAGAAACTATGAATTCAGTCTATGTACTTTTTATTTGCTGGAAGGAGTTAAACATTTTGATCATTTTGGTGCAAATATGGTTTCCTGCATTGTATATTGGCTTCCTAGTTCGCACCTTGACCTTTATCGAAATCAATGTTATTGGTATTTAAATTATTGTTTACGTTGAGACAAGTTTGATATCCTTCAAGCTTCTGTTTAAGCAAAACTCTTTTATATATGAATTGATACAAACAAACCTTCACATTATGGGTATCCTAAGCATAGCTGCTTCCATTCAGTTAATGTGAAAGACAGAGAGAGCTACATGTTATGCCAAGATCATTAGCTTTTCTTTGCAACATAATTACATCTTATCTCCTCAATTTTGCTTGCTTTCACTTTTCCCTTACATGTCTCCTACTCTCAGTCTATCTACTTTTGTTTTTCTTTCTATTATAATTTTTGGGTGGTTGTTTCCTGTATAATTGATTATTATATGAGATGAGTTCTTCCTAGGCATAAAGTGCATAAATTCCATTTATTTCCTGCACGGGTAATGTGTATGAATTTGTACTTGCATACTGCATTGTCCTCACTATTTTGAGTTCTTCGTGTATTTTTTGTTGTTTCTGTAGGTGCATTCTCATGTAGATGTATATAATTTTACGGACAATACCTGGGGAGAAAGGTTTGATATGCCAAAAGAGATGGCACATTCACATTTGGGAATGGTCACAGATGGGAGATTCATTTATGTAGTTACAGGACAATATGGTCCTCAGTGCAGAGGACCTACAGCCCATACCTTTGTATTGGATACCAAGACAAAACAATGGCGGGACATGCCGCCATTACCAGTTCCTAGGTATATTCCTCAATTAAGATTTTTCTTATAGCAGTTGGTGCATATCTTTAGATCAAATTTCTTAGTTCCTAATATTTTTGGAACCCAAGTTTCTTCTTACGCTCAAGGTGTAAATCTTCATTTTGTTTGTTTCTGTTGCAAGTACTCCTTTAGAAAATCATACATCAGTATAACATGGATATAAAATTACTATTCATAGTACTAGGTGAAGTGCTAGGGTTATGTTTTTTCCCCTTTTATAGTTGAACTTCTTTTTCTTGTACAGACTTGATGAAAATACTGGTAATTACACTTGCTTATAAGCACTCCCAAACACCAACATAGAAAAATGATTACAACAGCTTCTAACCTATTCAGTTGACGCAAAGATACCACAAAAGTTGAGTTGAAAAGCACTTTCGTAAGCATAGCTATATATATCAAATATGCTATTTTTCATGACCAAAAGTAAAAAGAAATACTAACAGTTCTCGTATAATAAAATCAACATAGAAAATTTCTTGAATTATAAAATCCATAAAACCAATATATTTAAAATTATACGAAATTCTCGAAAATAAATTAATAAAAGTTCTAATCTACTTCATTTTCGCAGAAGTATATCGAATGCATTTAGCATATGCATTAAACCCTTAACCATTAAATCCCTTTAATGGACGCATTGTAGCCTCATGAGGGGTTGTAGTGAATCTACCCACAAAATTCCTTCCTTAATTACATTAGTCTACATCTTCTATACTTGTCTCTTTTGTGTTAGACGGTATAAAAGATTGTTTTCCTTTATATATGTAATTGTGTATATATTTGACTACCCGATTCTTTGACATAGTATTCATATCAATGTTTATGATTTCTCTTGATTCCCTTCTTCTGTAGATTGGATATCCATTATTATCGTTTAAGGTTTTGTTGATGAAAAATCCGTCCCTATCCTCTTGACTTATATTGAGTGATCGAGCTGATTTGTGATTAAATCCTATAGAGTAAGAGAATTGATTCTTCGTTGTAGCTGTTGAAAATAACATATACGTATATATTAGTAAGTGTAAAAAAATAAAAAATCACTAATAACATAACTGTTATTGTACTACCTTTGAAATAATCATGTATGTTGTTGTGTTTTTCCCGTATGATGTATTCATTTGTTCTTTGTTCTATACATGCAAGAATATTCTTCATGTGTTGTCTTTTTGGGTAATAACTTCTTGTAACATCAACTAAAAAGTATTTTCTGGTATTTTTAGAAAAACAACTCATAATTTTGTATAAGAAATCTTCAAAGATTTAAATGACCTCCTTTGAAGATTTCTTATACGAAATCATGAGTTGTTTTTCTAAAGATACCAAAAAATACTTTTTAGTTGATGTTGCAAGAAGTTACTACCCAGACAGACAACACATGAAAAATATTCTTGCATGTATAGAGCAAAGAACAAATGAAAACTTCATACGGGGAAAACACAACAAAATACATGATTATTTCAAAGGTAGTACAATAACATGTATATGTTATTTTTTTACACTTAGTAGCATATACGTATCTGTTATTTTCAACAGCTACAACGAAGAATCAATTTTCTTACTATATAGGATTTCATCACAAATTAGCTCGATCACTCAATATAAGTCAAAAGGAAAGGGACAAATTTTTCATCAACAAAACCTTTAAGGATAGTGATGGATATCCAATCTACAGAATAATGGAATCAAGAAAAATCATGAACATTGATATGAATACTATGTCAGAGAATCGGGTAGTCAAGTATATACACAATTACATTTATAAAGAAAAACAATCTTCTATACCGTCTAACACAAAAGAGACAAGTATTGAAGATGTAGACTAATGCAATCAAGGAAGGAATTTTGTGGGTGGATTCATTGCAAACCCTCACGAGGCTACAACTCGCCCATTAAAGGAAATTTAATGGTTTAAGGGCTTGATGCATATGCTAAATGCATTCGATATACTTATGCGAAAGTAAAGTAGATTAGAACTTTTATTAATTTATTTTCAAGAATTTTGTATAATTTTAAATATATGGGTTTTATAGATTTTTATAATTCAAGAAATTTTCTATGTTGCAGTTTATTTCGGCGGTTTATCAGTGGTATACCAGTATTCGGATTCATACTAGTACGAATAGTAACTGGTATGTTCAATGGGCTTGGGCCCGAATATTTTGGTGAAATATCACCTGGAACACATTATTCGGCCTGAATATTTCGGCGAAATACCACCCGAAACACATTATTAAGCGAATGCTCTACCAATGAGTTACATCCCAATTGTAGAATATACATTGAAATTGTATTGTTTTTGTTTATTATTGTCTACTATATGTAGAAGTGCATATATTAAACTCCCGAATATTCCCCTGCCGAATTGTACCGAAAAACGAATTAATTCCAGTGCAGTCATTGTAGCAAATCTATAATGCCAAGTTATGCCACTTACTACTAGACAAATGAGTTCTTAACCCAAATGTTGTCCTTACACGTCCCCCGACTTTCTGCTATTAGTGCTAAGCCTTTCAACATTTCCTCAAAGGATATGTCCTTATTAGAATCCTTGGTGGCTTTAGGAAAAAGTAAACGTATTATTGTTGTTGTTTGATTCTGCCAATCCCACATTTTGTAATTTGTATAAGTAAGAATCAAATCCAGCATTATACAAGACTCAAAAACATAATTACGAACTATAAGATTTGCGGCATCCAGTTTGCATTTTTTTTTTGGATTGGAGAAAATAGTAGAAAATGGTCACACAATCATAACAAGATTATATTAATGGGTAGTAGATAGTAAAATGGTCACACATCCAGCGTTGTACGGCGAAAGGGGGTTAAAGCAGCTGGTATGCTGAAAGAAAAAGAAAGGTTTTTAAGAATCAGTTTGACGGAAGGACTGAGAAAGCTGATCAAAGAAGATTCAGGTAAGATCCTATAATTAGAAACATAGACTTCAAGAGTGACCACCCCTTTCAAAACATATGGACTACATAAGCACCACTGTCAATAACATATCCAAACAAAGAAACTCAAGCACATATATCAAAAAGTAAAAGAATGGCAATTCATAACTTAAAATATCATACTTAGTCTACTTAGCAAATACAGGACATGAAAATAGGGTTTGCTAAACCTGCACCTGTATCCTACAGACATGAACAGAGAGTTAATTTAAGCATTGCATATTTTCTTTCAGCAATGAATAGTAATGTTGAATACCAGTTTTTATTTTTTTGACTGTGTGAGGATTTTAGTCACTTACCATGATTGTATACTGTATACCATATCAATCTTTATTGCCACTTTGGATACCATGGCTTGTTGTGGAATGTTTGTTGGTGGTTTTCTCTTCCACCTTCCCTCCATCTCTTGCATTCCTTCATAAACTTCCAGTTACTGTAATCTTATTCTATGCCCCTTTTTTCATACAAGTGTGTTGCAAGATTGTAAACATTAATTCTCTGAGATGTTATTTGATTTGATTTGTTATTGATGCCTTCTCAGTTTTCACCTCTAAGTTCTAGAAAGAGTTTTTGTTCTTGGGATACTTATATTTTGAAGTGTTTGTATTTGTATTTAAAAGTTAAAACGTGCTAAGTTCCTCCTCAGTTAAATTTACTAAGTGGATATCCGGTATATATATATGATGACATAAAAATGTTTAATGTGCCTATTGCCCGAATGTTTACCAGTCACCAAGAATGCCCTACACAGAAAATTTTCACTTGTAAAATGGAAAGATCTAACTTACATGGAAACTTTTAGGTATGCGCCAGCAACTCAACTTTGGAGAGGCAGACTCCATGTAATGGGTGGAAGCAAGGAGGATCGTCATGAACCTGCATTAGATCATTGGAGCATTGCTGTAAGGAACGGAAAAGTACTAGAGAAGGAGTGGCGTACCGAAATACCCATTCCTCGTGGGGGACCTCACAGGTTTGTGCACATTTGACTATAAGGCATTATTGTAGCAAAAAATCTAGAGAAAATGTGTGATGTATTCTGCAGTATATTTTTGCTATTCACGTAAGTCTCAAGTGTTGTTATAATGTCATGTAAGTGTTGCATACACCATTAATTCCTTACTGATGTTTAGACCAACGTTTGTAACAGGGCTTGTGTTGTCTTTAATGATCAACTGATTGTCATTGGTGGTCAAGAGGGTGATTTTATGGCCAAGCCTGGATCTCCCATATTCAAGTGTTCACGGAGGAATGAAGTATGTGAGAAAAGTAGAAAACAAGTTTTCTTTGATTAGCTTAGTTTGGCTTCCTTTCCTTCTTTTTGTGTGTGTTTTCAACAGAGACTGCAATGTTAATGTGAATATTATTAACATTTAATTAGATTTTGTTTTATGCTATGCTATTTATTTACCTCCCATGTTCATTATTAGACATTAGTTTATAACCCATTTCAGGTATCACGCATGGTTTCACAGTAATCATGTTATTTGGTAATGACATTGGAGTCGGATATAGATAACTAATGATAAGGTGTCAAGTTGATAAGGGACATGAAACTTCAAATTTTGTGATGATTTGTACAATTGTATACATAGGGGATTTTTGCTTAGAGGAATTTATGTTAGCTTATGTGAGAGAATACTGTATTTTTGTGAATTTTTTAGGTTGTAGCAGTCTGTGACCTTTTGGGTCCATTGTGATCTGAGCTTTTGTATGCTTTCTTTCTTTGTCAATATACATACATAATTTTCCATTTTCTGATGGTCCAGGTGGTCTATGACAATGTTTACATGCTGGACAATGATAATAAGTGGAAGGAATTACCTCCCATGCCAAAGCCTGACTCCCATATAGAGTTTGCATGGGTCATCGTCAACAACTCCATTGTTATTGCCGGAGGCACAACAGAGAAGCATCCAGTGACCAAAAAGATGGTCCTAATTGGAGAAATGTTCGAGTTTAATTTTGATTCACTGGTATGTAAATCTGTCCTTTCAATTTCAGAGTTACTGTTGTGAATAGTGGATGCTCCAAGGACTTTTCC
Organism: Thalictrum thalictroides; assembly: GCA_013358455.1. NCBI lineage: Eukaryota > Viridiplantae > Streptophyta > Magnoliopsida > Ranunculales > Ranunculaceae > Thalictrum > Thalictrum thalictroides. The sequence continues at coordinate 37,099 of JABWDY010039132.1, read as the reverse complement.
TATCTGTCAAAAGCTGTAATCTGCAGAAGTTTATGGCTGCTGCTTGATTATTTATTCTTTTTTAAGAAAGAGGTATATTGATGATTAGCCAAAACGACCCTTACATCCTCCCCAATAGAGTACAGGGCCTTGTTATCCTCCAAATATAAGGACCAGACTGATGTAGCTAGGAAAACAAAAGATGACTCGGTAGAAGGTCAGCTAAAAATTAGTCCTGTTTAAATTGGCATGTCCATGAAGTTGATAAGATACCCTTTTATTTCATTGTGTGTAGACCATTTGCTCTGTCTATTGTCGAGTTTGGGTTGCAGTTTCCAGCATTTGGTCCAAACATACGTTATCATATCGTTGTTTATGATAATTAATATAACAAATTAATCATTGAATCGCTGTATGATTAGCTGCAGCATATTTCTGCTTCTGGGTAATAGTGTGATTCTTCAGTGGTATTTTTTTAAAATGATAGCAACATTAAAATCAGAGAAAAACATGTGATTTTGTGTTTGGTGGATGGATATGCCCTATAATATTTCTCAAGTTAAGCTTGGCTTGATGAAAGTAATCAAATCAGCTGCTTTTATATCTATAAACTTGATCAATGTATTATTGTATTGTAAAACATTGCGAGGAAATCTTGTTATAATTGCAGAAGATGTGACATGCCATTTTTTAGAGTGGTAAGCTTTCATCACTCAGTATCTCACTGTCTTGATGCTGTTGATGATTACAGAAATGGTCTGTGGTTGGCAAGTTGCCTTTCCGTGTGAAAACAACTCTAGCAGGGTTTTGGGATGGATGGTTTTACTTCACATCTGGCCAGCGTGACAGAGGGCCTGATGATCCAGCTCCAAAGAAAGTCCTCGGAGACATGTATCGAACAAAATTAAGATTGTGATTTACTCAAACAAAAATTGCGACAGCCATGTAATCTTATGAAGGTCCACATTTTTTTCTTTCTAAAATTATTTCTGTAACATATTCTGGTGTAACCTTACTAACATTTGCCCACTTTTTGTGGCTAAATTGCTCCTGTAACCATAGTTGAAAATGCCCATTTATGGATATCTGATTTCTGGAAAAAACGTATATATCTGAATTTTAGATGCTAGAATGGGTACATGAATAATTGCGAATTTTTCTTGAAAAAAGGGATATATTCTGCGAATTCGAATATTTGCTAACATCAACCATAATTTCATCTTTTTAAGAAAATAAAAGTCAAATGGACATGCAGAGGGAAAAAAAAAAGTTTGCAAATTTATGATTTATGAATCAAGCCACAGATTGACCAAAGTCCAATATATCAAAATCAAATAATGTCCCTTCTAGGGGACCATCACCAAACCTGTCAGTAACTTTGATGACTGAACACGTGAACAGTATCATCTATGCAGCTTTCAATGGAGATGGGGCACATTGTTTGTACTTTGTATGGTCATCAACAATATTGTCATGGAAGCAGCATACACTAGCTGGATGAATGCGCCGAGTATGGCCATTTAGCACGAGGACCGGGCTGGTCATCAAAATAGATGCAAGCCTGTTAGCCTACACATTCAACAGAATTCGAGTTTCATTCTTCTGCTTCATACCATGATCAACCAAAGCCATAATAGCCTCTTTTGTCAGGTTAATTAGTACAGCACCATTTGAATGCAAACACCTAATCACAAAGACGCAGAAGTAAGATTTTACGTTCTCCTTCTCTTTAATCAAACAATAAAAAAATGGGTTTCTAGAGTTTACTTTAATGAATACTCAAACAAATATTTAGACAGCTCTGCTGCATTCTCATAAGCACCCTCCACGCATCCACCAAAGCTACGCCAGTTATGTAGTTTCGCCAAGGGAAAGACCACTGTTACTACTATCTCTGACTGCACCTTTTGGAGCCTCAAGAAGGTCAAGATGATCAACCAAGAATTGGGGTATAGCTTGTGGCCACACTTGGACTGCAAGAGCAAGGGGATCTTCAAACATCCTCCACAAGCTCGCCATCTGTCTGCAACCATCAACATTTGATAGTCATACAGACACAGAACAAGAACAAAGTTTCCACATAAGATCGGACCTTCAAACAGCTACTAGAAACAATGTATGTATGCAAATGATCATGAAACTCTTATAGTTGGTCAAAAAGAAATTATATTAGTAAAAATTCATGGAATTATGGAAACAAGATAGGACAAGTCAACCATAGGTTCCATCAAATCAATTGACAGGCAGTGTCACTGAAAAGGAATCGTCATGTAATTAGGAAACATCCATGCTCAACTGAAAAGAAATTCATACAAAATGAGAGATAATGATATTCCACCACAAAACTGTTAAGAGTGAAACTTTTTCATACCTTTAGACAAGATTCCAGGATTAGTTGCCCCTCCAATGTAGTTTAAGAGCTGGACCCTTCCAGGTGGTGCTCGATTGGGAAAAAGGGATGAACTGTATATTGTTCCTGCATGGCATGAAGATAAAACTTTCATGTTAAGGATCTCTTGACCTGCTATTTCTAATCAAGGGATATGCTTTGTGAATTGTGATTACTGTAATTAAAGGTGCACCTTAAGTCTCTACTCCTTGACTGCGAGGATGCAACTGGCCAAATCCTCTGAGTTCACCATCTATCAAGCATTCCCTCGATCTGAATTGCTTCCTTCAGATAAGAATTGGAGACTCAAAGTGACTATAGAGGCTTACCTAAAGTCTCTACTCCTTGACTGCGTGGATGAAGCTGGACGAATCCTCTGAGTTCACTGTCCTGGTATAGAGGCTTTTCTGTAAGAAACTATGCTAGTATTGATCGCATAAATCAGGGTTGCTTATGTAAGGCTCTAAGTGAGATATTCCAACAAAGCTCCTGACCATAGAAGCAGTGAGTCCACAGCAAGTTGAACCCTACCTCGTCGTTGGTTGAACTCCTTAATGCATGTATACAAGGCCAAATGGCAAACAGCGCAATTGGGTAGCTTGTTTGTTTTCAACTGTTCTGCTGCAAGAGAACAAGTATACATTCCGTTTAAACAGGGGGAACAACAGTTGTTTTCGTTGAGAAAAAAAGATGTATAAGATCGAGCGTTACAACCATAAATTAAAACAAAAAAAACAAAAAAAAAAGAATTAAAACTCAAATTCTAAAATACACACACTCACAAACATAAAAGACATACTGGAATAGATATAAACTTAACTTGAGGATCACTTTTGTTAATGGCACCTCAATTATGACGAGAAAGATTCTTCGTTATAGACTTGTAGGTGGGAAATCTTGTGCCAGTCCTCGCCCTTATCATTGCCACACCTTTTATGTAGCTCAGGATGACATCTTACAATATCAAGATATAAAAGTGCGGGTGGCAGGTGTTGCATCCAATCTGGTAAAATTCTCAGATTCCTGCATTCCAATAAATATAGTCGTTTAAGGGTAGTGACATGTTGTATCCCCTCTGGCATAGATGTCAACTGAGGCAACCTTGCAATCCTTAGCGCTCGAAGTGAGACAAGTTGCTGAAAATCTACAGCTGAGATTTCCAGATTGGGACAACCATTAAGTTCCAATGTTCCAAGGGCTGTTAAATGTTGCGAGGATTCCATTATAGATTTCAGACTTCCACATTCAATAACGTGCAATTTCTTCAGAGATGTAAGGTTTCCTAGCCCCTCCGTTATAGTCACCAACTCCTGACAGTTGTTAATCCTCAATGTTGTTAGTGTGATTGCAAGGTTTTCCATAGTAGGAAGTCTTTTCAGTTTATAGCAATTGCAGATGACCAATGTTTCCAGACAAGTGAGGCTTCGCAGAGGAGCTTCAGGAAGAGTTTCATGTTCATCAAATCTATGGATTTCAAGGTAAGAAAGATGAGGGAGCTTTTCCACAGAATGCAATGTAGGATCATTGCATTTCTCCACGGATAATTCTTCAATAGACATTGGCAGTATAGTAGGCAATTTTAGTTTGGGACATTTTGAAATTACCAATTTTTTCAGGGAAGAAGGGAGTTGCTGGACTAGTACTTCACTTGTTCCCCCTCTTTGAGATGAAAATGACGACCAGCCTTCCACATTAGGCATGTCAGTGAGAGTGAGTGTTTCCAGTTTTGGGAGTGCCGTTGCAGAATTTTCTACCCAACTAGGAAACACGACATCTGGGTACTGTTTTATCCACAACTTCTGCAAATTCTGGTGAGGCTGCAGTCCTTCTAATACTTCTTTGCTAAACTCGGTTTCTTCAGAAGAAGAGTGGGAGGAATCAACTTGACCATCATTGTCACCATAAGCAGACCACCATAGGTTCAGCTCTGTAAGCTTCATTTTACTTCTCAAGTTGGTTTCCTGAGCAATCTTTGCATCATGCACATGCTGAAGCCCTCGTATCGTCAGTTCCCCTTTGAGCTTGTTTAGTCCTTTTAGCTCTTGGATACTAGCAACAGCACCATTTTTTGGATTTAAATGACTCACCACAAATACAGTTAATGTCTCGAGGCGAGTTAACTGACAAATTCCATTTGGCATGCCAGACAACAATCCACCATCCCACTCCAACTCTAAGCACCTGAGGCTCTTCATGTTCCTCATCTCCCTCGGCAACACTTCCAACTTACGACAATACCTTAGTTTCAAGGTCTGTAAATTTGTTAGGCTGCAAACAGATTCGGGCAATACCCTGATACTACAAAGCGAAAGGTCAAGGAACCTCAAGTTTTTCAAGTTTCCAATTGATGGTGGTAACTTGACAATATTTTCATTCAGACTCAACACTAAGAATTGCAAGTTTATAAGGCTACAGATAGACTTGGGTAATGACGCAATACCTGTGTTACATAGGTTGAGGTACCTCAGGTGCTTTAGATGGCCAATCCAAGGTGGTAAACTTTTGATATTCCATAAACTGCCCAAATCTAACACTCTTAAGCATTTAAGTCGTGAAAAGCTTGATAAGAAGAGGTCTACTGTGAGATGATTATATTTGGTGAAAATAAGCGTACGCAGGAAAGGTTGGGATCTAGAAAGCATATCGAGCACTCCTGGTGATTCACAACTTAGGGATACATGGCGTACCATTTGGGAAGGATCTCTTACAGCACCAAGCTTAACTACTAAACATTCATTCTTGGTAACTGAGCATGCGAGATCATGCATGAGATCATGCATCTTGCACCACCTAATATCTTTTGTTCTACTATCAGGCATGCTCTGAAGGAAGGACAGCCGCAATAATTCATTGAAAATCTCATCACCGATGTCTTCAACTTCCATTCCTCCACGAGAATGAATAAAGCCGTTTGCCATCCAGTGATGAATCAACTCTTCCTTCTCCATGTCGTAATCTTTTGGATATATCGAGCAATAGGCAAAACATTGCCTCAGAAGTGGGGGTAAATGGTTATAACTCAATCTTAAGGCAGGCAAGATGATGTTCTCTCCATGTTCTTGTAAGTTCCAGATTTCATTGTCTCTAACAAGTCTCCAAAACTCCTCTCCTTTAAAATGCAACAAGCTTCCTAGTGCTTTTACAGCAAGAGGCACACCTCCACACTTTCTTACAATCTCCTGTCCAATTTTTATCAAATCTTGATTCTCGTCATCATCTATGCCAAATGCATAATGCTTGAACAGATGCCAGCTATCCTCCTCTAACAGAAATTTTAAGTTATGTGTTGGGTTAATGATACATGACATAGCGCCTCTAATGGCTGGGAGACCATTAATAGAGTTAACAACTGTTTGGAGGCGAGTTGTTACAAGAACAGAACTTCTTTTATCACCACATGTGAGTAGATGTATCATTTTGTTCCATCTCTCCAAATCATCATCCCAAACATCATCCAACACAAGCAGATACTTCTTCCCTGTCAACAATTTTTTGAGGTGGTTTTGCATAGGATCCAAGTCAACAAGGTCACATTCTTTTTCAGATATATATTCTATCATCATTTTCGTAAGCCTTTTAAGACTAAAATCTTCAGACACACAAATCCATATTCTTGTACCAAATTGCTTGACTACCCTCTCATCATTATAGATCCATTGTGCAAGAGTAGTCTTTCCTAAACCACCAATTCCAAGTATGGGGCAGATGGAAAGATTACTTGGACTGCTCCCATTGTCGAGCAAAATCTGTACAATTTTTTCTTTATCCTCATCTCTTCCATAGATCAGTGGTTCAGTTAAAGCAGAGGTAGTTTCTCTGTCATGACCAAGTCCTTCAACTCTACTCTCTATAACTCCAGGATTCAAATGAAACTTAAATCTATCAGCAGCAATTTCGTCGAACTTTTCTCTAATCTCTTTTACTTTTATCCCCATCTTATGACGAAGCATAATTTGTTTGAAATCAAAACATGTTGAGAAAGAATCACTTACTTGTTCACTAAAACTCATACCACCAACATCAGATTCTAATTGAAGTGCTTCAAATGCACATTCATCCAATATGTCATCTGCATCATAAGCAGCATCTTTGAGCTTTCTTAGCCAGTCTCTTGTTGTCTTATCCTTGATTTGTTTCAGCTCAGCATCTTCAAGGACAAGTTGAATTGTAGACACTGTGTTGGAGAGTTTCTCCAAGTCTTTATGGACACCCCGCAGTAGCGCAAACTCTGCACTGATCAGAGAGCTTAGATTGTCAAATATTGTTCCAAGAAATGGAGAAACAACAACCTCAAGAACTATACTAGCCATTGTTAGGAACTTACAGGAGTTTTGTTTTTCAGTATCCAGATAAGATCTTCTTGGATTAAAGTCTTGTAAGATGCTTTGGGTAATAATTGTTGGATTCTCCTAAGATCTTCACATCAGGAAGATCATCACACCAAACTTACAACTTTTTTGGTATATCAATTATATCAATTATCAAAGTTTGTTGTTCCTTGTGTTTCTGTGGGTTTTACAATGCTTACAAGTTTTTTGGTATATCAATTATATCAAAGTTTGTTGTTCCTTGTGTTTCTGTGGGTTTTACAATGCTACAGCTATTCTGTCTATTGCTTTGCCAATATGTGAATGGTTGGCCAAAGCAAAAGCAAGTCTTCATGGCACCTACTTGTTCAGACTGCTCAGGGTGTGTCAATGTCCACCTCAAGGAATTACTATGTACCTGCTGAGGCTCAGGTATACATATCATTGTCTGTATAAGGGGGTTTCTTATTTAATTTAAGAGGAAGCATTTTCTCCCGAGTATTGGTTGAACATAGAACTACATCCTTTTAAAGCATCCCAAAATGGAAGTTGAAAATCAAAACTTACAGGATTCAAACAAGGATACGACATCAACACTAGAGTTCGTTCAACAGTAAAACAAATTTGTATGTCAAAGCAAAGTCTACTTCGCCACAGTAAAACCACTTCTACATGTACAGAGATGATTGGCCAAACAGGACTGCTTTATCTGAATAAATTCCGTGCTAAAAATTGAATCAAATCTCCTTTATACAGTGTCAAGTCTTACATGATAACCACATTCAATAACTTTAAGCAAGGTACAACTGTACTGCACAGATATACTCATACGGTAGCAGAAACATCACATGCACTAATCGTCTGGACACATTTTTGAGTGATAGTCCAGGTCTCGAGTAGCTTAGTGCATAATGATCGGTCAAATCATGATTCCATTCTTGCTGCACATTCAAAGAAAATAACTAAGATATAAGCCAGCAACAATCTTTTCATTGTTAAGAGGAACTTCCATAAATTAAAACTATACGAAAAAAGAACTAGTACAGCACTCATCGCACATGGCAACATTAACAATGTAAAAGAAAAAGGAACAAATTGCAAAACTGGCATGGACAACTGGGGGTTTCCAGAATAAAACTTAACCATTCAGAAAATGTGTCAATTGGGTATGGTGTCTGCAATCTAAACAATCCATCCATTTTATAGCCTAAGGTTTGGTCATGTTAATAGCACTTGTACTATCCTAAAATACCATCCCTATATTCAATACTCCACCTAATCACACGAATAAATGTAGTATGTGGCCCTGTGGGACTAATACAACATGTGTCCTTTATGCTAACCACAGTTAACTTGAGGTTTTACAGTAGTTACAGGCACATATGGCAGCCTAAAATAAAGCAACCAATTAAGCAAAAAATCACGAACATAATCTCGGAATCTCTCTTCATCTTTGTCTTCAATTCCACTTAGTTTATCAATGTTTTGATTTTAATGAAAATATTCTTATAAAGGTTTAGGCATTGAAATTCAAAGTAAAATCTTAACATCACTGTCTGTTTGTAATGTCTTTTAGTTTGGGAGATCATATATCGTCCTAGTTCTCGGAGTACAATCTTTTAACAAACACTAATGAAGCTCCAAGTGGAGAATACGGGAATAACCATAATTAAACTTAGCAAACTATTGAGCCAGATGATATCCATGTAAAGTAATGTTAGAAAGATTAGCTCTATGCAGACCACTAGCAAGAGAAATCGATCATTAAAGAAGCTATATGCTTCATGCCATAACTCATACAATTTGTTCAATTTTCATTTAAACAAGCTCACTGGTAGTTCACGGTGACAAATGTCTATTCTTTCTTTGCCTGTTTTGTCTATTATTTTTATTATTCCATGGCGGTAAGCAAGAATAATAAAGAAAATGGAGGGATGAATCTTCTTCTCAGTGATCATAATGTTTATGTTTAAGTATTCCAAAAGTACAAAAAATTTCGTAATATTTTGTATAATTCATTTCTTTATTTTGATTTTTAGGCTACCATATCTGCCTGTAACTACTGTGGTTTCCTCAAGTTAACTGTGATTAGCATGAAGGACATGTGGCATTGTTGTATTGGTATACTTCTTGGGGCCACATACTACATTTTTTCCTAATGATATCCCTTAGTGTTGCAGTAGTTGATTTAAGGAGAGTCGATGACTATAGGTAGAATAGCCTAAAGACACTCAAAATAAAAAAAAAAACGAAAAATAACAATTTAGAAATACCATTTGGTCTTCTAAATAAAGCATAACCCAAATAGGAAACCAATTGGTGTATGTGTTATGTCTTACACCAAAAGATAATATTACAGGCATATTTTGGATACATAGCTCAGAAAGAATAAAAGTTCAAAAACATACTCCTTGCAAAATGTAAATCTGTCATATCATCATGTCACGATCACAACAAAGTGAATCAGGAAAGAGAAAAAACGAGGGAACATTTAATAAAGGAAGCAATGAGTATAGGGACACTGGACTGACCTATACAGATGTCACTTCTCTATCGATACGGCCAACATAAGATGTTGCCAGAAACTTGCTTGATTTTACATGAGAACTTCAAAATGAGATGGCCAATTTTCTGCAGTTCATACAAATAATTATGAGTCCTCATAAAATGTATTTTTATAAACCAACACAAACACCAGTACTGAAGCATGATTACTCTTTATCTTATCTGGGGGGCATAAGGAGCAGGGCAGGGAGATATAGAGAGATCGGGTAATTGATTTATCATCTCCACTGTAGTCTGATAGCATGCATGTAGCATCTTTTTTTCCAACTTGACAAGCTGTGTAGCTACTCTTTTCTTTGGGTCTAAATCGATATCTGCCAGCTAATTGATAACAAGAAGATAAGATTCTCAGTGAAAGCTCAAAGTCCAAGTGCTAGAACAGGAGCCAAATTAATAGATGCCAGTGGCACAATTACCATTGCTTCATCTTCTGAAATCGTGGTAGGATATCTAGCAAGCCGAGCTTTAAAATAATTGGAAAGTTGATCCAGAACCGCACGTTCCATACATGGACTCACCTGTCAGTGTTCAATTCATTTCATAATTAGCAAACATTCCATGCAAAATGTGTTTCGTCAGTTCAAAGAGAAAATACATAAATGGCTAGCTTATGCTGATTTCTATTTACAAACCTATTTTCTATAGCCTACAAAAGAATTCAACCATACAAATTAGATCCTTAAAGTGACATCAATAATTCATTAGCACATTCAACTTTAATCGAAGTCCAAAAAAGTAATGAATTACCCGTTTCTTAGAAAGGGCCAAACTAAAAATTCCAGCAAAGCAGTATGTGATGCATGTAGAAATAAAGGGCAGCACACTATCAGATCACCAGGTGCAATTATAGCACCACTGACAGTGGAGACCATCTTTAGGTTTACACTTGATAACAATTTGAGGGAAGAAATGGAGTGAAAGAGGAAGAGTTCAGAGAGAATGGAAGAGAGAGATGAAAGAAAAGTGAAAAGTGAAAATAGACCTCGCAAAGCCAGTCAATTATCTTATGATAACTTATTGGATAGTAACTTTAAACTTAAAGAAGCTCTCCCTACTTTAAGACATTAGTAAAATGTTCTCACATGCTTGATTTTGGTCCCTGGCTAGTGCATTACACATAGATTTTCACTTTTGCATCTAACTATTATAGCGATGTTTAAACGACATTTAAAGCGGGGATGAAAGAAAGAAAGAGAAACCTCTTGCTTTGCTTTCATAAAAAAAATGTGAAAAAGCAAAATTATAAAAGAACTCCACGGAGGCGAGCATATTCAGACAGTTTAAATGGGAAAGGTTTCATTCATGACCATTTTTTTGGGTATAATAGCATAAATGAAGTTAGTTAAACAAAAACTGGTAGATTTG